>CAUYPK010088469.1:0-30284 GCA_963574355.1 Loris lydekkerianus
CTATAGCTTTCACATGAAGGCTATAACCCAACTATACCACAAGACTATGAGGAAAGGACCAAGGAAGGGGAAGGGAGGGGGGAGGTTTGGGTGGAGGGAGGGTGATGGGTTGGGCCACATCTATGGTGCATATTTTTATCAATAATAAATAAATAAATAAATAAATAAATAAATAAATAAATAAAAAAGAAACAAAATTTTTTCAACTTAATCCAAGCTCCTGGCTTCCCCAACCCTGCCCACCTCAAACAAGCATCCTTACTGAGTCCATCTGAGGTTTCTCTCTCTCTGGATCTGGATTATTTAAAACAGACATGATCTTGTTTAAATTCCATTTCCATCCCCTCATTACCTCACTTGGGCTTGCCCACCCCCTGCCAGGAGCTCACTTAGCTGCCTGGAGAACTTTAGCTAGGACTGGGCATAACTCCCCTTCTCTACCTAAAGCTGCTCTTGACAAAGAGTTTCTGGTAGGACCGTTAGCATGTGAGAACACATGCTCCTCTGATCCCCATATCCTCTTGGCTCTGCACCAGGTACCCAATGGAGCCTTCAGTAAGATTCTCTGTCCAAGCTGCTTTCAGTTACTATAAAGAACATGCCCCTTGCTCTCAGCCTACTTGGTTCTAAAGATATTTCTATATTTCTTCCATACTACTCTAGAGAAATAAGAAACTTAGAGGGTGATCGGAGACACCCCCCATGGTGCTATTTTTCTTGTTCCCACATCCAAGTTTCAGTGTGGTAGGACATCCTTACAAGTTTTCTACCCTCAAACTCAACTGTAAAACAGAGCCCTGATTTCTTTTAGTTCTGAAGGCCTACAATTTCATGAGGGATGCTTGGAATGGCAGATAGGAGAGCACATCTATCCCCTCCCTTTGATGACCCAATGAGTGGGGACAAGATAAATGTCTCTTGTATTTTTGTATTTTTCCTCCGAACTCTACAGCAGAATTGTGCAACAGTCCCACCATTAACATTTTGGGTAGGATAATTCTCTGTTGCAGGTGTGGGTGTCTTGTTCATAATAAGATGTTGAGCAGCATTATAAGCTTCTTCCCATTAGATAACAACCACACATCTCTAGTTGTGGAAATGAAAAATGTCACCAGACATTACCAAATGTCCCTTGGTGAAGGTAAACTCACTCCCCATGGAGAACCACTGCTCAGCACTGACTTCCACTAGTTTAAGCAGTATAAAGAGCTTTTCTGAGTGTACCTATACAGAAGGAAAGACGAAGACAGACAGACAGAGGATAGAAAGAGAGGGAGAAATGGGTTGAGGAAGAAATATGGGACTGTCTTCTGTCTATTAAAATGTCTACACATCTGTGTTGTCTCATCACTCAGAGGAGGTGTCATTTAAAACCTACTAATTCTTAACAGAATCCAGGAATTCTCTCTTTTCTCAACAGTGGACTGTCTCGAGAGAAATACATTTAACTTCAAGATCAGTGTGGAACAACCATAAAACCAGGTTAACAACACCTTAGATGAACACTACACATGCTGTTTTGCTCAAGTGGTAGCACACGCTTTGGGACCCAAGAGAAAGAGACACACATTGTAGTTGTTTATTCCCTGTCGAGGATTATAACAGCCTTTTAAATCTGGACAGTGCTGCCTTTCTAACTATATTCCCAAGTCTAAGTTTTTACAGCATTAGAATATGAGATAAATATTGTATCCTATGAACATCTCCCTAAGGATCTCTTATTCTAACTCACCCTCTAGCCCTTACTCTTTTATAACTTATTTCACAAAAAAAGTCTAGACTCACTGCTTCCCCTTCCTCAATTCCTTTCAGCACTTGACCCAACGCAATATAATTTTTCACACCACCTGTGGAGACAAAAGTGACTTTATCTTGGATGGTAATTCACCATGATGTTGACTTCTGATTAACTCCAATCTCATGAATGCCCCCTGATTTCCTACTTTATTGTCCCTAGTGTAAGAACATGTATTCTCTATACATCCTGCCTTTAGATTAAAACAAGCTTGACGTTATAACACAAATTATAGGCTGTGATGCACACAGCATTCTGCCTGTTCTGCCTTTGTCTCTAGAGAGGATGTACACCCTCTCCCGTGGCATGTAAGTCCTGGCTGTCGGGAGTGATGGGCAGATTTTTACCTGTCTTGCTGCTTCTCAAGACTGTCCTTTCAGCAGTAAGTTCCCCAGTGAACCACTGACAAATGGGATTTGTCTGTCTCATTCTTTGGCTATTTCCCTTCAACATTTGGAATGCCTTCCCATATGCAGCCCTTCCCCAGAACACACTTTGCTAAATTCGCTCTTATGAAGAACACCATACATGTTTGTGTATGTATATATATATATATATATATATATATATATATATGCACACATGTTACATACATGTACATATGCACACACCTGCACACATATACATTTAACTGAACTTACATAACCTATATTTTTCACAGGAACTTGAAACCGCATGTCCCTAAAATTGAGACTACTCTTTTTTCCCTCCCTAAAGCCACACTCCTAAAAATTAATTGAACTTTGATTCTCACTAGTTGTATGTATTCAGTCACTAACTGACTGAAATGACTGAATCTTCCCCCACTTCTCTATCTTTATCATGTCTAGAATTCAGTACTTTGCATTTCTTATTCAAACTGGAAAATAACCTTTTATGTAGCATCAAGCTCTTCATAAAAATCACTATAATAATTCCTTCTTATGTTCTTGTTAGTGCTGGTGTTGCCACTTTTCTGTTCTTGGTTGGGGACTGCCTCTTCTCTTGACTGACACGCTCTGCCTAAGTCAGCCAGCCCTCGGAGCCTCTATGACGGGTATCTGCCACTTACCCTCCCAGACCCACTCCTGACCCTCTCCACTTCTTGCTCTGAGCCCTAAAAGGCTGACTTTTAGGGACTATATCAGTGATCTCCTATGTACTCTGGCCTCCTCTGATAAGGTTTGCTCAGTGGGGAAACTGGCTATCACCAGGCTCACTGCTAGTGAATTTGTCTTCCTTACTAGTAGTGAACACTCTCCTATCTTATAAAGCTGACCTAGAAACTACTTTAAAACATCTAAGAGTTTTATTAAACTCTAAGCATCTTAACAAAACATGCTACTATTCTCTTGATGTGATTGCTCTGCAGTCTCTTATCCACCCTCCAGGTCTCCTTCATTCAATTTCTAAAAATTTCCAAATTCACATTCCTCTGAACACTTCATAGGAAGTTTTCCATGCGTTTGCATGTGTTATGTACTTGGTGTATTCATGAGATGAATATCACCTCACAATTCATCTAATCATTGATCAGCTCCTCTCCTGTAATGTCTTCTTCATCTCAAATCAACTTCACCACATCTGTACTATATATATAGAGAGAGAATGTAATAAACAAGATGACCTACTTTAATTATTTACATTTTTCCACATATTGCTAAACTTAAACTTGTCAAGGTAGAGATCATTAAAAAATAACTTCCTTCAGGTTTAAGGGAACTAGAACTATCAAACCAGAAATTATCAGTCCATCAGATTGCTTACTCTTTTCACAGTAATCTTTACCAAAATACCAATTCTATTTTTTTCTCAAAGGCAAATGTTTGACCACACCCTAGAGAAATCAGTACCGTAACCATGATGGTTTCTTAAACTTTTGTCTCTTTGTTTCTTTCAGTTTTTAGTACCAATAGTATAAAATGTTACATGGAAATATAATCTTAATTCACATCACTATGGACCAATCATTCTGTCCCATAAAAATTAAGAGTTAAACTCCTGTCTATTCAATTTCTTATTTAAGACTAGAACCAGGAATTAGTGCTATTTATGTATCTGTTTTGTTTATAAATTTGTTCTGTTGCTGCGTTTTGTTTTAATGTTCCTAAATTGTGCTGACTTTCTATCCATTATTGGCTATCAATAAATAAAATATTTTTGGAGCTTTAAACTGAATACTTGAATTTCATATATCTTACAAACTTTTTTAATTCTTTCCCAGAAAAATTTGGTTAATAAAAGTATTAAACACAACTAATTCAAGCCAGAATTTGGGCTTTAGTGTTAAAGTATAAACAAGATAATTTGTGAGCAGTATGTACACATTAAGTAAATCAATACAACTGTTTGAACCTCAAGTGCAATACTTTTCTTTAAAACTGCCAATAATATTAATTATTGTGTGATTTTAGAAGGATATAGATATAACTGCTTCTTTAAAAATTATTACTTACTCTCACTGTAGAAGACATAGTTCAAATTACTCTAAACTTAAAGTTTAGAAATCCATTTATGTTTTCTTTACGAGAAATCGTATATCCTAATAACAAGTATTTAATTATAACTCATAAACTGGAAAACTGTAACACTTGAAGAAAACCATATACAAACATATTTTGTTATCACAAAACATTAATTAATAACTGCAGTAACTGTTGATATTATAACAAATTTTAAAATCATGCAAATGTTGAAGGAAGAGTGTGAGATTTATTTCTTTTTGCAAACAAAGTGGCAAAGTCTTGGCTAGGAAGTATATAGTGAAAAGCATCATCAAACAAGAAAATTAAAAATTGCATGAAGATTTTTCAAGGTTATATCCTAAAATCCTTGAAAAGAGATACTTGAAAAGTATAATACCTTTTGGAATTGATGGTCTGTGTTATACTATTAACCAGATAGATGAAAGTATTTATACATAAAGAATCTTAAAATATATATTAAAATAAATATAAATACTATAGCATTTAATTCAACATTTTTATGATTTAAAAACAATAATAATTAAATAGTAGACCTCCAAAAAATGTGACACTCATTATCTAATCCCCAAAAGCAGTATACAAAGGGTCTTGAAGAGAGGGCTCTGCAGTCATGATCCTAAGACTCTCAGCTCCACCTCATGCTACCGCATTAATTGTGAGTTTCACTTTCCTCATCTCACACAGTGAAGGATCTCCATGAGTTGTGTTGCACTCAGCTGAGACAGAAGATGTACACACCAGAGCCTAGTTATTTGGGCAGTGCTATTAAAACACCAACAAAAGATAATTCTTAGCAATAAGCACTTGTTAAGCAAATTAATATAATTGTCTGCAACTATCTCATATTCTTTATTTAAGCCTTTCATAAATGCTTGTTATTATTGTGACAATGATACATGTACAAGTGATGGTGGTAGTGTCTCCTTCCCTAGGGTCAGACATTTCTCTCTGCCCTTGGGGTCTTTTAGGAAAAACTTTAAGAAGCAATGGTACACATAAACATCAGTCATCTCTCAAACTAGTTTACTCCCTTTCCTGTGCTCATAAGTTACAATTTCACTCTGATAATATCCACCATGTAAGAAGTATATCCTACCATCTTGGTTTTTGAAACCCTACTATCCTTTAGTTATGTTATCTTTCTTGGTATCTTCTCTGATTATACTAGGTAAAAGTATTTTCTTCCTCTAGTGCAAGCTTGATATTTAATTCTCATGATCAAATACTTAAGATTTTCTAGAAAAACATGAATTGTCATACATGCTCCCTAACAAAAAATATAACGAAGTAAATATTATTCTTGTTCTCATTTTTCACATAAAGAGAAGGTTATACAGATTATATTTGTTGCCCAAGGTCACCAGCAAGGGAGCAGCTAAAAAGTGGTCAATTACATTTCAACAACCTTCTCTTCATTTTCCAAAATCACTCTTCCTTGTTGCCTTGGTCTCAGATAAGCCACTACAACCATCTTGGGCTGCCACTGCTTGTATTCATAATTTATTTCCCTTACTAAATGATGAGATCCTAGAATTTCAAGGTTCTTCTTCTACTGGTTGTTACCTAAAACAAAAAGGCCAACCAGGAACTAGAGAAGACAGGAAAATATGCTTTTCATCTGACCTTGATGAACTCAAGAAATACTGACATTCTCAAGGAAAAACTACATGGAGAGATTTCAAGACTATGAAGACTCAGAGAACTGTCTTAACTTTCAGAAGCTATGCCAAAGAAATCTGAATCTTTGGCATGTGACTATTGATGACACATGTCAACTTTCATAGGGTCTTCAGAGAAATAGCAACCTGAACCACTGGCTTCCAAAGCTTCTGTTTCCTCTGATGGCTGCCATTGTGTGTTGTCTGGAGGCACAGGTCCCAGTATCTGCTACAATCAATACTGCAATTCAAGGGAACTAGCACTTGAAGGAATTGATTAAATAATCCAAACCTATTTTCTCCATTTAATATATATTCAAAATAATAACAAGTAAATATATAACAAGTAAAAAAAATGACACTTTCCTAGAGAAATAGGTAAGAAAGAAATAAATTACAAAATAAATAAGCTTGTATACAAATTAAAAAAAATGTTTAAGTAGCTATTTGAAGATATAAATTAAACATTGCTTCTACTAAACAATGTTTACTTCTTTCAGATTTTATACATTGGATAGATTCAGCACAAAACGATTCAATTCTTTCTACTTTTACATTTTTGTCAATAAGATTAAGATATCAATGGCAAGTTAACATAACAGTTAAGATCAGGATTTCTAGCTGTGAAAGAGAAAGTCTTTGATTTGCCTGTACAAATTCAATAACAACTCATTAGATGCAACTATGACTTATTTCTTTATTTCTTAAAAGATAATGCCTCAATATTTTGCCTTGTAAAATAAGGCAAATGATTTTGCGTGATCATAGATTTCAAGTTCATCTTACATATTGTTTTAGAAAGTACTTACGTGTCTAGAGTAAAGGATTCTAAGAGTTTGAGGACAAAGTCAGGTAAAGGTTACATTTAGAATCTGAAAGATATAAAGATCATGATATTTCAACATCAAATTTAATTAAGTACGTGGAACACATACTATATTACTTACATATGTCCTCTTATTCTCTCATTAATTGTCTTATTATTTAGTGAAAGGGGTTAGATACAAGTGACAGAAACAGCACAAGCTGCTTAAACAAAAATAAGAGAAATAAAAAATGGGGAGAGGAAGGTTTCATAGAACTAAACAGACCTGCAGATGGATCTCAGAAATTACCTATAACAAAGAAAATATAAACTATTCAGGGTTTTTTAGTGTACCACTGTTGCTTCTTGTTGTACAGCTTCATTATTCATCTGTCTAATGCTTTATCTTTATAGGACGTTATGACTGTATACAGCATGATTTTACATGTTAAATGTCCATAAGCAAAGAGTCGTTTGATGTCTCATTTCCAGTGGCAAAATCCCTACAGAAAGAGAACTCAAATGGAATGGATTGTGTTAAGTATCCAACTCAATCCAATCACCAATATCCGGGAGGCAATATTATATGGCCACCATGGGTTACTTCTGGTAAGTAGAGACCATATCATTATAAATTTGAAAGAGAATCCATTTACATTAATTTATTTTCCCATCTATAGTGATAACCTATTCAAAGAACCAAGGCATTCTATCTATTCTAATCAAGGAGATCAAATATACCTAGGTTTCTTGGAAAACTATGTCATTTAGCATTTTTGTATTGTGTCTAAGGTGATATTCTTATGTCAGATCAGAAAAGCTGTAGTCTTGCATGGGGCATAAATGAATAGCTCATACATTTAAAATGTGACAATGCTAGCCAGCATTGTTTAAGAGAGAATGACTGTTGTGAATATTCAAGTAACTAAACAGATTTGTTCTCTAATATAATGTGGACAATTTTCCTGGACATAAGTCACACAAATATTTCTCAATATCACCCAGATAGCTTTACTGTATTTTCATGAAGACTTTGTGATCTTAATGAGTTACTAGTTCAATTTTCCTAGTACTTTATTAAGGAAAATAATGGCCTGGACTGCAGACACTATGTCTCTTATTATTAGCAAAGTATAATCCCTACTTTTTTTTATTTTTTGAGACAAAGTCTAAAGCAGTTGCCTTGGGTAGAGTGCCATGGTGTCACAGCTCACAGCAACCTCAAACTCTTGGCTTAAGTCTTCAGCCTCCCAAGTAGCTGGGACTACAGGTGCCCAACACAAAGCCCAGCTATTTTTTTGTTGCAGTTGTCAAGTTGTCATTGTTTCTTTTTTTTTTTTTTTTAGCTGGCCTGGGGCTGGATTCGAACCCACCAGCCTCGGTATATTTGGCCCACACCCTTCCCACTGAGCTATGGGCACTGCCTATAATCCCTACTGTTAACAAATCTCCATCTAATATATAAATTAGTAATACACAGTTTAGTTATCTTCAGACAGCATGTTAAAACTGATCACCCTTGAGTGAACCAATTCTTAAAACATTGCTTTTTTAGTATATGAGTAAAAGTATATACTCAATCACAAAAAAAAGGAAAATGCAGACTCAATATCAAAGGAATGCCTCCAATCCAGTTAATCCACACAGATCACAATGACTTAACCTTTACTGGAGTTGAAAAATTATTCTCTTATAACAACAAACCCTCAAAAGATTATTTAATAGCTTAACACATCACATTTCAACAGGTTGCTGCATCTAATATTTATTGTCAAGATATCTAAGAAAAATTCTCGTAACAAAGAGGCTCTTACAAATAAGGCACCAAGTATGTATTATAATGAAAGCTCATTATCAAACTAAAACTCATATCACACCTACTTGAAACACTAATAAATTTCTTTTGAAAAAAAAGATTACTTTCTAATCAAACAAGTGCATATACATTATATGGAATATACTTTTAAGTAGATGAAAACAGAAAAGTAAATTGTGGTGAAATAGTAAAGCTCCAATTAATTCTCTTCAATAATGTTGATATTTAAGGCCAGGCATGGGGGGTCACACCTATAATTCTAGCACTCTTGGAGGCTGAGGTAAGTGGATTTCCTGAGCTTAGGAGTTTGAGACCAGCCTGAGCAAGAGCAAGACCCCATTTCTAAAAATAGCTGGGCATTGTGGTGGGTATCTGTAGTCCCAGCTACTTGGGATGCTGAACGAAGAGGATCACTACAGCTCAAAAGTTTGAAGTCACTGTGAGCTATGACACCACAGCACTTAGCCCAGATAGAGTGAAACTGTATCTCAAAATAATAATAATAATAAAAACAAAGTTGATTTGAATTTAGAATGATTAATAATGATTACAGGCAAAACATTTGAAAATTTATCAGGTGAAGGAGTCTTGAGAACTTCAGAATTCATCAAATTTCAGAATTCAAAATTTTTTAAATCACTGGTTTCCAACGATCTTTTAGTTACAGAACATTTTTTACAAAAATAAGAAAAATTATAGATCCAAATATAATTTTTAAAACAAATGTAAATAAATTACATCCTGATGAATAAGAAATAATAAGAAGCATAGGATTACCTATTGAAATCTTTCATTTCTGTGCAGCTCCACTGTGGAATACAGTTTATAAAACCTGTTTAAATTAATACATCTTTCTATGGTTTCCATGTTTCTTTTTTTCCACAACTAATCCCAAATACATACAACACCAGAATGATATAAGTATTGACAACAGTTGTACTCTATTCTCTGGAATAACTTCGCGTCTGAACTTCTGCATGATTCATAATTTGGTTTCCTCCAGTGGAGATGATTCGCAGATCAAGTTCCATTTTTTCGTATGCCTTCAACCATTTGAGCAGTCCGTTCCAGGCGAGAGTTTCTTTTTTCTTCACTTGTAACTTAGCAGAGCATTTACATAAATTGAGGAAGATAATAGCACTTTACTAAATGTCTGTTACCTGCTTTCTTTTTCTTTTGAACCTTTGTAGGAAGTCCAATATAACATCGCCATTTGATTTCTTCAATTTACTACATTGTAATAACACAGCTTTTGAGGCCACAACATTATTCTTTTCTTTTCAGCATTCAGTTGTATGTCATTCTTGTTCTCTGGTTGAAAAATAATGTTAGAAAACAAGATGGCAATACTGCATTTTACTACAGCTACTTACTAATGTAAATTTCTACTAATAATATCTATAAGTCTGCCCACACATTCATTTTTATTATCATGTGTATTTACTGATTAACATTGATAGTATATGGAATTTAACTGCATTATTCTTCAGACGAACTATAGAATTAAAGATATATAAGCTAGAAAAGAAAGAAGAGAAGAAAAAGGGAAAAGGCAGAAAAAGAAAGTGGATGTCCTTCATTTCTTTGAAAAAGAAATTGGGATTGGAAGGAAATATTTGCTAATGTCACATCTGATACAGGACAATTATCCCAAATACATATAAAAAAAGTTATTTTATTTTTTTCAGAGTTTTAGGGCTTTGTTACAAATGATGTTGACCATAGACAGGCTCCTCCCCAATTTTCTGCCATACCCTCTTTCCTCACAATACACCCCTACTGGGGGTCAGTAGGCCATTATGGAAGAGGACTGCAGGGAGAGCTGAAAAGTCCTTTGAAACAACCTCTGGAGTCCCTATGGCTCCAGATGAGAAACTTCTGGTTGAAGAGGTAAGAACTTTAGCTCTCATCTTCAAGATCCTTCATGTCTACATCCTGGTGGCTTTTGTCCTCTTTTGCTGTTTGGGTTGTACTTCACCAGTCCTGGCTAGTTTTGAAGGGGTTTCCACTTCCACAGCTGCCTTCTCCTTCTGGATAAGCTGGATCTGCTGAAGGAGTTTCCTGCACTTCTCCCCTGACAGAGCGATGTGGGCACGGACACTGGATGCTGGCTCCTTAAGATGGTGCCTTGTGATCAGCCCTGCTTCTGTCACGGCCCCAACCACCTGGTGCTTTAGTCACTGCTCCGGATTCAATGTTGACCGGCACTTGAACATCTTCTTCAGTTCCATTGGGGACGGCTGCTCTTTCCCAGGGCCTCCCTAGTTGCCCCGTGAAGCTCATCAGTTCTTTCGCTCCGCTCAGGGGCTGCAGAGCTCCGCTCCAAATATAAGAATAATTTCCTAAAATTCAACGATAATAAAATTAACAACTTGATTGAAATGTGAGCAAAAGACCTAAACAGACATTTCTCACCAAGAAGATATATAGATGGCAAGTAAGCACGTGAAAAGATGTTTAATAACATATGTCATTAGAAAATTGTAAACTAAAACAATAAGATGTCACTACACACCTTAGAAAGGCCAAAATCCAAAAGACGGAAATCACAAAATGCTAGTGGAGTAGCAGGAGCCCTCGTTCACGCCTCATGGGAAGGCAAAATGTCCTACTTTGGAGGACAGTTTGGCAGTTTCTTACAAAACTGAACATACTCTTACTAGACGATGTAACAGTGGTTTTCCTTGAAATGTAATCAAATGAATTGAATGAAAACTATGTCCACACAAAAACCTGCATATGGATGTTTATGGCTGATTTATTCATAATTGCCAAAACTTGGAAGCGAAGATGTCCTTCACTAGGTGAATGGATAAATCAACTGTGATACATCCAGACCATGGAATATTATTCAGCACTAAAATAAAAAAATGAGTTATCAAGCTGGAAGAAGACTTTGGAGGAAACAAATGCATATCATTAGTGCAATGGTTAATTTTATGTGTCAACTTGACTGGGCCATGGAATGCCCAAATAGCTATTTAAACATTTTCTGATTATGTCTTTAAGGTTGTTTCTAGAAGATGTCAGCATTTAAATTGGTGGGCTGAGTAAGTAGATGGGCCTCCACCTTGTGAGGGGGCACCATTCAATCCATTGAAGGCTCAGTAGCACTAAAAGGCACTAAACGAAGAAGGCTGAGTTTACTGTCTGTTTGGCTGCTTTGGTGCTCCCACATCTCACAGCCTTATTTTCCCCATCAAATGTCTTGAATGTGATGCTCCAGCAACACCACGCTGCTCTTGTTCCCATGTGCAGCCTTCTGGAGTACCACACTGACTTTGCTCAGGATGTCATTATTCTCTCATTTCATTAATTATCAGTTCCTCATTATTTAAAATTCATCTCAGACACTTTCCTCATTCCCAACCAGCCAGTTCCACTCAGGATGGAATTGTGCCCTTTATTGAGGCACCAGTAGAACTCGAGTGACTTTTCATCTTTACTTAGCCCACAGGCTGTAATTATTTCTGTACATGTGCTTCTCTTACTAACCTATAAATAACCTTGGAAAAGGAACATGAGTTACAAACACTTGTATCCCCAGCACCCGCTCAGTGCCTGTAAGAGTAACTCAGTCATTATTCACAGATAAATGAATGCATAAATAGATGACATCATTAGTGCAAATAAAGTAAATGTTTATCTTTCCTCAAGTAGAGGAAAGAATTACTAAAATATCTAAGTTCTGTTTTAATGAGATGGGAGAAGAATGGCACTAAGCAGAGAGCTCACAGCTGATACGGAAATATGAGGCAGATAGTTTTTGTTATTTTTTCTAATTTACTTTTTTTGTATAAGTTCTAGAATAATGGGTTTAAAGGAAGGTACTATGTGAGGTTTTATGATGCCATCAGCATCAACTTCTCAGAAAGGAAGAAAGATCTTGCAGTTGAAGGTGTCTGCCTATTTAGAGAATCGTTTAACAATCTACTCAAGTTATATGTAGATGGGAAAACAGTGATTACTGGCAGATCTATCATGTAAATTATAACTATAGGAAGCAATGGCTCAGGGGTCACCTCATCATAAGTCTAGAATTAAAAATAAATTGTTATATTGTGATCCTTATGTTGATACAGACCTTGGTCCAAAATTTTGCTTCTTATTTCTTTTATTTCTATTAGATTAAACTAGTGGGTATCATCCCCTTAAGGCTATGGTTCCCAACCCTTCTTGGTAGCCTCCCTGTGCTCTACTCTTTCCAAAACTTTGGGTCTAGTCACTTCATAGCTAGGGGTGGGGCCTATTAATATCTATTATTTTTAACATAAGGATTTCCCAGTTTTTGCCATTATGTGCTTGATACATATCCCCAGTTTCTCCAGATCCCTGAGTTTCTATATCCATTCCTGAATCTTGGTCCTTGAATCTAAGTGAGTTGCTTGGCCTAAATGACTCTAAATGTCTACACCCTTAGTTCTAATCTCTTCCTATCTATTCTTGCCACTAAAAGCTATTTCTCTGCTCATATCCCAGTTCTTAAACTCACATACTCATCTTTCTTTTCTTAGATAATAAACCCCCAGCATAAACACTTGGTCAGACCTCCTGCTTCCTGCTTACGTCCTAAATCAAAAGGTGTTTTGCAGCCAAACACATCCTGTCACTTTATAAGTCTGGTATTATTTTAGAAAGTGTGACCACAAATCAGTTATGCATTTGTCCCAGAAGTTTTCAATCACCACTCTCAGATCTCAGAGACATCCTAATGGCATCTCACTCAAATTCCAGACAGATAACATCTGAACTTCCAAACATGGTGAGTATTAATTAATATCTGGAGCACTTACATGACGGCAGAGTATCAAGCTGTAATTCAGTCAGACCGCCAACTAGAGAGCAGAAAACAATGAATAGAAATGGGACTAGGAGTCAAATCATACACTTATGATATTACAGTGGGTTTCACTTTTCTATAATAGAAGACGTTTGGCTTAGCTTCTAAGACACCTGAACTTCTATAGTTAGAAATCCAAACATTAGCTCTGACTTCATCTCCTTGTTAGTTAGTATTAGTACATTACCAAAGTCACGTTTCTCACAGGCTCCTCTCTCCATTCCAAACCTGTAGCTAGTCTCCAACTACATCTAAACATCAGACATGTCAATGACCCTTCTTGACTTTGAGATCCTCCTAAGGTAGAAAATAAACAATTGGATTATGGTGATAGACAAGGGTTGTCTGGGAAGTATCCAGCCATGTACTATGAAAAAGAGAGACACACATGGCTGGATCCTTTCCGGATAGTTCTAGTATGTCTCTCTTTTTCATAGTACATGGCTGGATACTTTCCGTACAGCCTTCCTATATGTAAATGTGTCCAACATATACTTAAAAGTTTATAAAGTACATGAGTTTTATAAGTGTACATAAAAAGTTCAGACTAATATCCTTCTCAGATAAGTAGAGCCTACAAAGGAAGAAAGTGAATTTTGAAAAAAATGGGATCCAATGGTTTCCAAGGAAGAAGGAGAGGGTGGGTCAAAAGTACATGTAGTTGGCAAATGCTTTCTTTCTTAAAACATACATTTTACTTTTGCAAGGAAAATATTAACTGGCAATGTGGGGCGTGAAAGGGAGAGAGGCAAGCACAGAAGTAAAGGGATAAAAAAAGAAATATGACATCATTTGTTTATTCTCTGCACGCCATAAAAATTGTGTTCGTAAATGCACTGATAAAGCCACGAAAAGTTATGATAACTATAAATTTCATTTGATTAATCTTTGGTCTCTTCAAAAGTTGGTCCTGCTTATATGAAAGGCTGAAAAATAATTTAGTCCACATTTATGCTCTTATCAGCTATTTATTTGGCTGAACCTTGCCTTCTTCATTCCAGTGGGAAAACATTAAAATTCAGCGTGATAATGAACTGCTTTTTTCCCACATTAATACAGAAAGTTGAAGTACCTGAGGTGTTAATTCGACAATATTTACCAATTTTGTTTACATATCAAGTGGAGCAACAGCCAAGCTTAGTAGTGATTACCGCTTTAATGAATTATTTTGATTGCTTATTTCAGAAAGGCTCTCTATTTTACATTAAATCCTCCTCAATTATTGAAATACTGATTTAAATTCTCTAACATGGACTTGTGAATTTTCCTTAAATCATCTTCACTGTTTTCTAATAGTATGTGTTTATCTAAGACAGGAATACCTGCCTTGTTTCCATATAATTATTTAAACCACTGAAGTGAATTTAAAATTACTCTCTTCTAGTTAAATTACACATTCCAAAATTTTAACTGAAAACCAGCTGTGAGAACTCTACCCAGACTGTTTTCCTAAAAAAAAAAAAAAAAAACTATAACACTTTATTTTTAGAAATTATTTAGAAGTTTTTGTTACTACTAAAAAATGTAAATCTGGCTTAATTAATCCATGTCCATAACAAATATTCAAATGTTATTATCAATTCAGCAAACATCTATTAAATGCAGTACCCTATAAACAGAAAATGTATTCAATCTTACAAGTAAAATTGGAGTCAGGCTTAAGCTATAGTCTTACATTCTGTTTTGTTGTCAATAATTTATCCTCAACCAATAGCAGCCCCTCATGCTGAGAGTAAAGCCACTACCAACTACCAGGGGATGTCAGGAATGAACCTTTACTTGGCACTCTGGGAGGCGAATGTGGGAGAAGCATTTGAGGTCAGGATTTCAAGGCCAGCCTGAGCAAGAGCGAGAATCTCTCTACAAAAAATAGAAAAATTAGCTGGGCAGGGTAATGCTATAGTCCCAGCTACTTGGGAGGCTGAGGCAGGAGGACTTCTGAAGCTCAGGACCTTGAGGTTGCACAGTGAGCTATGACGATGCCACTACACTCTAGTCAGGACAACAGAGTGAGACTTTTTCTGAAAAATAAATAAATAAATAATGAACATTTAACATTAAAACACGCAAGGAGGTATCACACTCATCAGACCTATCAGCTGCCATCCGCCAGGTCCACAGAGAGTTTAGGACCTTCAGAATAGGACAAGCTCCAGCCTAGCTTCCTTCTGCAAAGATAAAAAGAAATTTGGGGTCATCATCTCTGCTGTTCCTCTCTCCTTCGTGGCCCTGCCATTATTGTTTAGCTTGTTTACCTTACCTTTACCAGCACTAATCTCATCATGCCATTTTTTCCTCTTTATGCACATATATGTCACCAAGGAAGACTCCCAGATCGCCCCCCATGTTCTACCTTCTGTTCTCTGTATAGAACTACACAGCTCCTAGTCTCTTCCTAACTCCCTCCACCCTTTTCCATTTCTACATCCACACTGTACCTCCTTGAACTCATCATTTAACCACAGCGACATCTTCTATAATCTGAATATATCCTCCGCACATTTTCTATCCCTTCTTCTACCAGAAGAAGCAAAGTCTCCAATAAACATAGTGCTTCCTCAACAGTATGTGGCACTGTTTCCGAACAGTACCACTTCTTTAGTGGTAGCTGTTTAGTAGCCTTCCTTTTAACAAAGCCTGAGGTAGGGTAAATTTCACACTTTCCCTTTATTGTCATTTTCAGACTCTTCTTCTCTCATTAAAATTTCCCAACTGTGAATCTCGTGCTATTGGTCTATATACCCTTCACCTCTTCATTGGAGTTACTTAATGATCTCTTATGTTCACTTATGAACAATTTTAACTTTTTCTACTCGTATTATTGTCTTCATTTGTGGCGATTTCAATACACATGTAAGTGATGCCTCCAACTTCTTAGCCTTTTGACAATAACCACTCATTCCCCTAGGTGTACCTTTGCCTTTACCATTACTAATCACTAAAACTCTTCTATAATCCCAATGTCAAGAAGCCCCCTCTTAGAGCATTACTTCTAAATTTCCAGTGCTTTATGCTTTAATCCCACCAGGACCTAAAATCCATTAATCCTGACTCATTTTCACTGCTTCTCACTCACCCCAAGCTGTTAATTTTCACTTTACTCATATATTTCCACTAATAAATCCTAATCAACAATGGGGATTATAAACAATTATCTGCTTCCTCCTTCAGATCTCAGCTCTCACTCAATGAATGATATTTGTTGAAACCTACACTCTGCATGTTCTGCACCTGCACTTTTTCAACTAACTGTGTATCAAGAAAAATGCACAAATATACCAGGTGATCTCATTTTAAATTCATGACTACAACTATCAAGAGATCCCCTATTGCTTCTTGGAAATCATAACATATTTCTGTAGCTCTTATATTCTTATTCTGCTAAGTACTCCTAACTCTCTCCAAAGCATCTTTTTCTCCATCGTTATTCTCAGCACTATACTGTTTACCACTAAAAAGACTTAAGTGAGGAAAAGACAGCTATGACAAGATACCAAATCTATCTGTCTTCTCTCCTGTTATAATAATTACACATTGCCTTATCAGGCCAGCATTTACCTTGTGCACTTGATTGCATCCACGTGTCTACTCAAGGGCATTACTGCAAAGATCCTCCTTCTGCATCTGAAGTTTTTCCCTGTCCATCAGACTATCCAATCAGCTAATATGTATTTCTCATCTCATCTTAAAAAGATAAAAATTATTCTGATCACTTTCCCTCTGGCTACTTCTTCATTTCTCTTCTTCCTGTCACAGTAAAACATCTCAATAAAATATTCTCATTTTCAATTCTTCTGCCACCATCTCTTATACCACCCATATTTAAGATGTTTACCCAGTACTACAAAGAATCTGCTCTTATTAAGACCTCAACAAAGTTAAGGTTGCTAATGAGTTAATTCTCACATCACATTTACTGAACTCATTTGAATTATTGAACATGATAGAGTACTTACTTTTCCTTGAAATACAGTACTTTGTTCACTTGGTTTCCATGACTCATTCTCCTTAGACCTTTCAGGATCTGTCTTCTCAGTTTTATTAACTGGTTCTTTCTGATCTCCCCAATCTTTTAACAATGAATTCTTTAGTTCTTGTTTACTTTATTAGTTGTCTCATTGTAGGTCATGGCTATAAATTCTGTCTACACTCTAATAATTCCCAAATTGTATCGCTAATTCAAATTTTCCCTCTGAACTCTGGATTCATAGACTCAACTGCATGAAACTATCACCTAATAGGCAGCTCAAATTTGACATTTTGAAATGTATCTCCTGCAGGATTTAGCATAAGATTATGAGGCTAGACTCTAGAATCTCATTGTCTTATTCAAATACTAAATCCACTTATCAACAAATGTGAAATTGGTAAGGTATTCATACTTCCTGAGGCTTAGTTTGCTTCTTGCTATAGTGTGGATAAAATTATTTCTCACCTTATAATGCTGTTGAATAATGTGGTCTAGCAGGAATTTAATTTTTGTTTGTTATTTAAAGAGAAATACTATTCTAAATAATGGCAAGGAAGTATGCTTATCTTCCTGTTTAGTAAGAGATTTGGGCTGGCTTATCATTAGACTTTATTAAATTTGTTTACGAGGAATGACTATGGTTTCCATGACTCATTCTCTGTAGACATTTCAGTTCTGTCTTCTCAGTCTTATTAACTGGTTATTTGAGGTACATACATAATGAAAACTTGCATTAATATACTTTCTAAGGTACATGTATAAATGGATAATTGTGTATAATTTTAACTTTATTGTGCCGTATGATTTTTAAAACTAATTTTTAATTTGGTTTCTTAGAATGTGACTGAAGATATTTACATCCAGAATTTAAAGTTGGATTGGTCTCAATTTCTATTTCTGTGTTTAGGCAAACTTTGGTATGATGATTATGCTAGCTTCATGAGATAAAATGGAAAGCTCTTTTTGTTTCTCCAAAATCTAAGGCAAATGGTGTAGTCTAAAACTTATTTTTCCTTTAATCATTTGAAAAAGTTTGCCTATTAAACTGCTGGTGTCCAGAAACATTTTGTACATAATTTTTACATGTCTGTTTCATTCATTTAGTTTTTTTTATTGGTTTTGTTGTGTTTGATCATTTGTTTGTTTGCTCTGCTGATCCCGTTCATGGTTTCTCGCTTTTTATGTGTTTTGTGAGTTTAACTCTACTCTCATGTATTATACTTTGGGACTTATATGATAAATAGGATCTTTGGAAAAGCAATTCTCCAGAAGTAATTGCCTTTGTTTCTGTCAATCATCATGGCCCCTAACAAACCATAATCGCTTTAAATTAATTTATTTGATGATGTCTTTAGGACCACACAATTTGTCTAAATTCCATCCTCACAAAAGCATGAGTGTAGGCTTGTGTTTACAAACTTTCAAGGGTGATTTCAGATTTACTTTCATCTAGTACCAGTCTGGCACATTGGGTTTACTATGAGCTCACTCTTATTTTAGGGGCTCTTCTATGGCTTCTGACTTTGGATTAGAAGCCATAACAGAAACTTACATTCCACTAGGATTTGATGAATACACTTACAACAAAAACTGGCAATAATGCAGTTGATATAAAGTATGAAAAACTTTGCCACAGTATCTTCTTTTTCATTTTGTTTTCACAGCTGACATCAGCTATTGGGTTACTGTAAGTCTTTGAGAGTACTTCAGTGAGAATTTGGAAGACAGAATATTCGTCATGGCTCATGTGCTGAATTGCTCATCTACTCCATCCTCAATCCATGCTGTGGCTCAATTTTGGTATTCTTTTAATCTCCTCTTTTGATGAAATCAGCCAGAATAGATGCAATCTATCTCAGAGGTCCCCAAGATCACCTGCACATTTGGTGATTTACTAGAAGGACTCATCAGACTCCGGCATACCCCTGTGGTTCTATAACATCTAGTATTTGTTATAAATACATAGTAAAGATTAACAGCTGAATCAGAAACAGAACATGCCATCTGTTAAACACAAAAAGAATCCATGGAAGGCTTCCTATCCCATCTCCCCCATCTGACTGATCAGACAGAGTCACAATGTCCTTCTAGAGAAACAAAATGCAGCAACATGTATGTAATGTTTCTGGCATGCGAAGCCCATTTAAAACTCAAAGAGTTCAAGAGTTTTATCTAAAACTGGACACATAGACATTTCTGGCTAACGACCATCAAAATTCCAGACTTACAAAAAGAAACCAGGTGTTACCATAATTTACACTGTTGGTGAAAATGTCTAGACCCAGCAAAATCATCTTATCAGTTAGACAATGTTTCAGCAGCCTATTTCTCAGGCATCATCTAATAGCCGATCCTATAAACAAGCCTTCTAACAGAGTAGCCTCAGATGTACTATGGTAATGTTTTGCATATAACTCACCCCCTCAGAGTGTGCTTTGGACACTCTAATCTATTGATTGTTTAATGTTACCAATAATAATTAATGAGACTCAATTATACTTGGTTTCTAATTATAAAAACTAATTTATTATGCAATACATTTTTAAATAAATCTGTTTTGATTTAGCTAACAAAACCAAATTGTACAATTCATTTATCTATTCTGATAATAGCTATTTTCATTTCTGCAACAAAATGCTGAGAAATTCAACTTGCTATTTCCAAGTTCTATATTCTATGTAACTGTAATTTGAGGAAAACATTTAACTCTTTAAAGAGTTGGTGACACAGTATATTTTAAATTAGAAAATATTATTATAAACTATCTTGAGAAAAAAAAATCACCATGAATAGATTTGGAAAGGGGAAAAGAAAATCTATGATTCATGACAAAATCCACTTAGTAGTAGTTTTAAACCCTGATACTCACAAATGTAAGTACACATGTAAGTTAGTAACTGCTTTTTATTCATCAGCTGTTTTTTCTATGCATGTTTTGTTAAAGAAGCCATTATCTATTCGTAACAGAGCTCTGGAAACTGCTTTCCTGGGATAGAAAAAATTCTTCTCATATGACTTTGGATATATCATGCTGTAATAGACATACTGGAATGACGCTGGAGAGCTAATGACATCATAAAATTCCTCATAGAAACTGAAGACAAATAGAAACAAAAAAAAAAAATCACCACCTGAATTAATTTTATTATAGCTAAATCTATTGTAAAAGTAGAAAAAGAAAATTCCCTATTGATTGCAAGGGGAATCAAGATCATCTGGGGTGACACACTTTTGCAGACAAACAGGAAGCGAGGCTATTTTCTCTTCCTCTCATGCACCCTAAGCTTTGGCTGTGGGATAATTCATGAAAGGAGAGAACAAGTATAGAATTTTAGAGTCAAATAAGATTTTATCTTTCAATCATGAAATTATAATTGGCCAATCTCTAGCAGTTACCTTCAGAATTTGTGTTTTCCAAATGTTAATAGACCTCAAGTTAGCAATGAATGTGAACTGTAAATGGAAAGCTTTTGTTTTGTTTTGTTTTATCAGAGAACACATAGAATCTTTGCTTTTATGGTATATTCTTGTCACTCTCCATACTAATAGACTATGCAATACGTCATACCACAAGAATTCTTTTGCTAACTAATCTTTGAACCACTCAGTGATTATTTCAAAAATCAGTTTCTATACAACATGGAATTTCCTAGAAAAGATGACATCATTGAAAATATATACTTCCAGTATTTGTTTATTTTAGCTAATATTCATTTTTCTTCCAGTCATAGACACACATACATGCCCTCCACATATTTGGATCAGAACCACTCAAAAGCACAGGCAGCAGGAAATCTTGTGTTTTTTTTTAATGTAATGATTATTCTCACAATTGGAGCCCAGATGTAATTTTTTTCCTAACTCTTTCTACAGTACTGAATAAACTATCATCATAAAATATTTCTTTGATCACAAAAAGGGCTCTCCAGAAAATTCCCATCTGTTACAATAAAACATTCATTCATAAAAAAAAAATTTTCTTTCAAGTATATATTTACTTATAAATTTAAAAAGAAAATATCAAAAGGAACATTCTACATAATTAAAAGGATCATGACATTGCATTTATGACCATAATGAAAGTATAATGTAGAAATTAAATTAGATTTCCTTCTCAAATTAGCATCTTTAATTCTGCTTGGAGTGACTAAATTTGTCACTGTGGACACTTTGCTCACTATTTAGCATTTTCAACTGTATTTAAACAGATCACAACCACCTCCTCTGCATCAATGTACTAACTGGTCAATGAAAATCGAACACATCCGAAATAGATGCTTTATACTGCTGCCAGGAGGAGAAGGTTCAAAGCTGGAGGTGTAATTAAAAGTATGACTAAGCAGGCAGAATCACATTGAAGACACTTCTCACAAGACAGAAGGGGGAAAAAGATGCAAAAGAAAGAAGCAAGTGCCCCCCAAACATGGTATTGCCATCTCTGACTGAATCATTTGAGCCTGAGAATATCAGCTTTCTGGTATAGAACCCAGTTGCTATAGAAACTTACAACTGGGAGCTAAATAAAGTAATTTCTATGCTAGTGTTGGTGTCTATAACTTCAGCACCTGATGCTAACCAAATTGTGCTCAATAAACAAATTTAAACTTTAAAAGCCTGCAATGCAATCACAATGCTTTCTATACAACTGATTAATCTCAATTGATCTTGGCTCAGAGCACAAGAACACAAGAAATCTCAGAAACAGAAAAGGACTACTTAAGGCCAATATGCCTGCATCCTTTGTTTTTCTTATCTGATTTCCTACTTATCCCTATACCCCTATGCTGTCTTAGGTTTAAAATAAAAAGTCAGCTTGCTCACTCTCCAATTCATCAATAATCCTGCTTTCTCTGATCCCTTTTAGACAATTTATTCTATATTAAACCACTCCCTCTTGGCCTTCCCCTTTTCATTTATCCTACTCTAAACCTAAAGAACAAAGAGATCAGGCAGCCCAATAGATACTTATTCCTTAATTCTCCCAGCTGGGCCTATTATTGCTGCACATTTGATTATAAGATTATTCACTATTTGGCAAGAAATCAAGGATCTGAAGTAGTCCCCTGATGCCCCTGTTTGTGTGGGCGTATCAGATCCTTACCCATTATGTCACCAACCAGTGTATTTGGCTTTGGTAATGCTCATTTATTAAGAGAAATGAGACCACAGGGTCTAAATATATATGTTTGCATCCCTCCCTAGCATCATTTCAGAAAGGAACAATGTTGGCATGCACTGTATAAACTCTTTGTTCTTCTCCAGTGGGTCCACACATTCCAGGTCAATGTCACAGTGAGGACTTAAAGTGTGAAAAAAATCATCTGAATGTATTTCCTCACTAATGCATATGAATGTCATAGTTACAAGCACTAAACACATGTATTAGAAAATGTGTTTCATCTTATCAGATATTTTTAGTGATAAACACTTGAAGGTACACTTTTAGCTGTTAAAATATTATGTTTATTTCACATTTGATAAAACTCCTGGCCCCAGGCCCGGTGAACACTTTGGAGGCTTAGGTGAGTCTATGACATATGATATCAAAGCCAAGATGAGTCTAGGGAAGAGTTTTTGATATTTGATGCTAACATGAAAGGTCTGTTGCCTAATTATGCAAAAATAGGTCAAATGGAATAATCAACTTTCTAATTATTTTGTATCTAATCATTTCTTTTTCTACCAAGTGTCTTTATTATATGCAAAAAAAGAGAAATTTTTAAAAAATAGAAGAAAGGGACAGAGGGCAGACAAGGATAGCTCACCCAAATTTCATAAAATTAAGGTTTTCTGTTTAATTCTTTACTATTCAATGAAGATTCAATTTTTATGAGGCAATATCTTCTTTAATTATCAAGATGCTCTCAAACACCAGGGGAGTTTGAAGTACCAAAATAGGAACTGATAAAATGAGCTCACCATGCATTTATAAACCTCTCCCCCTGGGTTCCTCTGGATTCTAACCGCTACCTTGGCTTTAGTCCAATGATCTTTTAAAAACAAAAAGGAAATACTGGGGGGTTAAACCTAAGGATTAACCTGCTATTGCAGTGTCCAACCAAAATTCTCATTAAAAAACAACATGGAATAGTTTTTACCTGCAAAAAGGCACCCAGGAGAATAACAGAAATATATTAGGATATTAGGTTAACTATTGTTAACCTAATGTCAGAAACCGCATCAGCTAACAACTATCAGCTGGGATTTTTGAATAGCATTTAAATCCATGGAGGAGCATTTAGGAGCAGGTGACTTCCAAGAAGGATGGGGAAAATGAAATTCTGTTAGCTACGGGAATAGGGAAAGAATGGGATTCGTCCTCTCTCTCTCTCTCTCTCTGAGTGACTTTTTTTCCCTAAACACAAAACCTCAATTCTCACATACCTGTATAGACATGAATAATAGTCCCTGTCCATAGGCAGGGCACAGCATTTCACAGGCTGTGAGGGTTTTTTGTTGTTGTCGTTGTTGTTGTTTGTTTGTTTGTTAATACAAAAGAGAAAGAAAGAAAATGAGGAAAGAAAAAAAAAAAAGGGAGGGAGAATCAACCTTGAATTAATTCTTACAGAGAAAAAGAACTGGGAGAAGTGAGTTCAGACCGGGCTGAGGTTAGGTGTCAGAATGCTTATATTTGAGCCTCAAGCTGTAAGTGGCAGCTGGCCGCAAAGTCTTGGCCAGGTGGTCAGTCACTACTCACTAGCAAAATTTGGCATTCAAGTCAAGCAGCTGCAAAGCGGAAACAGCCCAGCAGCTTTGTAGGAACAGAGGTATGGGCCAGTTTCTGGTTTCAGGCTCCCAGCCAATCCTGATAGGAGAGGGCTGAGGACACCTGCCCATTTCCATAGAGGAAAGCATGAAGCTAGTCTGCAACACAGAGCACCAAGCAGGAAAAACCACAGTTCAGGGTCAATAAGGCCCCTAGGTAAGGGACAGGGAATGTCTCTCATATAGGATATGCTTCAGAGAAAAGCTGAAAGTGTGAAAATGAATAGTACCCCAGGGACCATCTGCCCCCACAAAACTTTCAATAGTGATCATCAAATAAAGCCCAGAGAGCTACACAGTGAATTTGTGACATTAAAGACTAAACAATACATTTGCTGATTCTTAGCCCAAAGCTCATCCACAGAACTGGCTCCTGGCAAATAATTCTCATTTTATCATCTGCTTTGCTCAACACCAATATTCAAAGCTTGTTCATAGGTGTAGGAAAGCTATTGAGCTAATCTCTAATTTTCTCTTTTATTATAATATCTCAAGAGCGTTTTTCCTAAATAAACATGAAAAACTGCCTCAGTGCAGTTTTATTATTTTATCATTCAAAGAACACATTTGGTAACTCTATACTGGGCACAACTCAAAAAAAAAAAAAAAAAAGAAGAAAAAGAAACAAATTATAGTCTACAGACTGTCCCTGCCTTTGAATTATCTTCAAAAACAAGTGATTACAATCATGGTTGTGAAACTTCAAAGTGTCCTAGAAATTTAATCTTATAATTTCATTAGCCACCACCTTTTTTTCAAGACTTAAGTCTACATGATAATATTTTTATTTATCTAAATCTAGAGGGATTTGGCAAGTGTTATTCAATATTTCTTGGTAAATCAAAATTCTTATTTTGATTGCAAGTGTTTGAAGGGCACTATTGAATTTACTGAAGACCTAAAAAAAAAAAAGGTGCTAAATGAGAAGTCAAGTGAATGAATAAGTCAAGGTCAAGGTTAAAAATAAAACTTAAACTTTCTTATATGCATTCATATGTAATATAGTGTTTCTTTTTTTATTTTTTTAAATATAGTGTTTCTTATATTCAGTCATTTTCTGCATCTTTTCTTAGTACCCCAACAAATATTTCTGGTTAGTTGTGTAAGTACAATTTTAGAAGTCATTCATGGCTATTGTAGCATGGCAGAGAGTATGGTAAATGTAGAATAATGTAAGTTGTTACACTGTCTTCTTTCATTTATTTTCTCGTCCTTTTTTACCATCACGCATAAAGAAGGGTATATGTAATAAATATATGTAGCTTAAAACAATAATAAAATTTAAAACCTGTGTATCCACCATATAGCTGAAGAAATTGAATATTATTGAATCTCTTCAGTGTTCTTTTCCAAATTTCTCTGCCCTCACTCCAGAGGATTTGTTTTGGCCCATCATTCCTTTGCTTTTCTTTACATTTTCACCAAATATCTTTGTTTTCCTAGACACTATATTGTCTCACTTTTTATAATTTTCACCCCATATTAGAAAAATAATATCCTTCTGTTAGAAGTTTTCTTTCAACATCATGATTTTGGAGGTAAAGGTTATTTACCATTTTTTATTCATTTTTAATTAATAATAATTGTATATATTTATGGGATACAATGTGATATATTGATCCATGTATATATTATAGAAAGATTTAACTAAACTAATTAACATGGGAAATCTAAATTAAAACCATAACGAGATACCATCTCACACTTGTTGGAATAGCTGCTATCAAAAAGACAAAAATGATGGGAGAGGGGAGGGTATCTGGGGGGACCTAACCTAATATGCATGATGCAATGGTACATTTCAAAACTATTAAGAAATGATTATAATTGTGACAGATGTGTGACTTAGTTCAATGTAAGGATTTCACATTGTATATCAAAGTAGAACACTGAACCCCATAAAGCATCAATGTACAAAGTTATAATTTAATAAAAAAGACAAAAATGCCAATAGATGTTGGTGAGGATACAGAGACTCATATACTGTTGATGGGAATGTAAATTAGTATAGCCATTTTAGAAAATAGTATGAAGGTCTCTCAAAAAACTAAAAATAGAACTATCACATGATCCAGCAATCGCATTTCCGAGTATATAGTCAAAGGAACTGAAATTGCTATATTGAAGAAATGTCTGCACTCCATGCTTACTTTAGCATCACTCACAATAGCTGTGACAGGGATCAACATGAGGTTTTTAAGGGCTGTCTAGATTGATATGTATAGTTGTATTTTACTTATACTGATGCTTTATAACATTTCATTGGATAGATATATGGCACAATTGCTTTTTCTCTTCAAATTGAAGTACTTTCCAAGGTTTTTTTTTTTTCCTCTTTTACAAATAATTATCTATATTCAAGTTCATATCTCTTCATATGCAAGTTCAGTTTCTTCATCTCTCAACTGAAAATAACAAATCCCATTATTCTTCATGATGTCATATTAATTTTCTTTTTTTTTTTTTGAGACAGAGCCTCAAGCTGTCACCCTGGGTAGACTGCCATGGCATCACAGCTCACAGCAACCTCCATCCAGCTCCTGGGCTCAAGCAATGCTCTTGCCTGCACCTCCCAAGTAGCTGGGACTACAGGCACCCGCCACAACACATCTGGCTATTTTTTGGTTGCAGCCATCATTGTTGTTTGGTGGGCCAGAGCTGGTTTCAAACCTGCCAGCTCAGGTGTATGTGGCTGGCACCTTAGCCACTTGGGCCACAGGCGCCAAGCCCATATTAATTTTCCTGATCTACAGAACAAATAGTTGCTGTTTTTAGCAGCAAGTGAGCATATGTATAAGTACAGGGAACAAGGGCTGGTTCTTAGATTAATCTTTGTTCACTTTCCATTGAAGATTAAGAGATGACTTTCATCCTTCATAGATGGAGTGGCTTTATAGCTTTTGCTATGTGACCAATAGACTCAGGAACTTCTGATTCAATACACATAATTACTATTTAGCCTCTAATAAATGCAGATCTGTGTAGTTTATTACAATTACATGTCAAAGGAAGAAGGAGACTTTAGTAGAAATGGTGATATCATATGCTTCACAGTGGCAGAGAAGCGGCTGCATCTTCGATTTCCTGGGATTTATCAGCATTATCTTCCTGGATGGAGTCCAGTTGGCTCAAGTTGTTTGAGGCAAAGGCAAAGTGTATTCTTCTGACCCCAGACAAAGCCTCCAGATGTGGAAAAGGGCAGCAGTGTCCTTTGTGGATCACCTGGAATTCATACTCTGGCTATCTGACACAACTTTCTTCCAGGAACATTGCCACTCTTGGAGTCCATAGAAAACTCTCTGCTAGCCATCATTATTATTGTGAGGCTACACATCTTAAGATCCTTCCTCTGAGAAAGGAAAACAATGCCAGGGAAAATGGTCACAGCATATTTTCTCTGTAGTTAAAAAAAAAAAAAAGCCAGGGAAAACAGTAC
The DNA here is from genome assembly GCA_963574355.1 of Loris lydekkerianus. Classification (NCBI taxonomy): domain Eukaryota; kingdom Metazoa; phylum Chordata; class Mammalia; order Primates; family Lorisidae; genus Loris; species Loris lydekkerianus. The sequence continues at coordinate 27,551 of CAUYPK010088469.1, forward strand.
TTTTTTAAAAAAACTGGTCTGCTTCATTACAATATTCCCTGAGGTGCAACTTCTTAATTTCACCTTCCACTTGTCTTCTTTCCTTACTCTACTCTTCTAGACTCTTCTCTGAAAATGAAATTTTATAAATCATGTCTAGTCATCATCCTAATAGGTGAAATGACTAAAATAAATAGTTCAAAATTCTGAACTTGCATTTTCTGTTACTAAAATAAGATACTTCTCCCCCTTCCTCCCCTCAATGTTCTCTCCCACTTGAGCAGCATTCCATCTGTGTGAAGCAAATGTAAAAGTTAGACCTTAGTAAGTGTAGCCGATAAAGAAAAAAAGAGAAAGAAAGGGAAGAAAGATAACTGGGTAAAGGCATACATACTTAGAAATCCCCTGAAAATTCCCTGAGTTTTGTATTCAGTTTTAGTACTCAGTTTAGTTTTAGTTTCAATTTGGTCTTTTGCTTTCCAGTTTTTTCCAAAGAGATAGTAGGTAAGGTATATGCAGAAAGCCTATAAATAACCCTTTAAATGGTTTCATTTTGTGAAGGCAAGTTTGAAGTATTTTGTGAGTTAGAAAGGAAAAAAACCTGGATAGAACTCCACATGTGGCTATAGGCCTGGTCATGTAGATTGAGTAAAGGCCTGGCTTTGTGGGGGCAGGCCTGCAGGCAGGTCCCTGTATATCTCAGGAATTTCCAGACTACTCCCTAAAGATGAATGACTGACTCCAGATCGTCTGTTAAAGGTCAAGCATTCAAAAGGCTTATTCCCCCAGAATAATTGTTGTGTGGTTTTGGTTTTGGTTACTTAGCATAAGAATAACTTAAGATCATGCTAGTGAAGTGGTTCTTGGGTAGTTGAATCAGTTAATCCATAGACCCATAGGCACCAGGCAGTGAGAGGCCTGGGGCTAAGGTTTAAGTCATATATTTATTGATGAATTGTGTGTATGTGTAGTATTGCCTATATAAGCTTTGGTGGAAGAAATAAAGTTGCTGAATGCCATGAGAGAGCTACAGCCCTCCTTATTCCCCATACAATTTCATTGCAGATCTTAATCTCTGCAGCACCGCACCACGCAACTTTTGCACAACAGTAAGGATTTTAAAATGGCAGGCAATAACAAAACAGCCTCTTCTGTGGCAGGTACTGTGTGCTCCATACATGGAAAGTAAATGGTAAAAGTGTGTAGACATTTGACACATAAATACTGTGAAGCTGATGCTTTGCAGGGAAATTTTCTTGAGATACACCAAATATTATTCATATAGCTAGGTAGGAGGGGGAAAGAAAAAAAAAAAGGAGTAACTCACTTTATCTCTAAGTATAGTGGCTAATACTCCAGCATGGTCAGTGACAATACAGTAGGCAGAACCAACAGTAGAAATGCAAAGAAATGGTACAACAGAACAGCCAATCAGCCTCAGGCTTGACCCAGGAAAAGGAATCACATTTTATAAAGCAACACAGAGATGCTAAATTAAGACACAGATACTGCTTCTGAGCCATTTTCCCAGCTCTCCTTGCAGACTTTATTACAGAATATTGTGTCATGAGTTAATAAAGACTGGTGGAGCACCGTGAGGAAAGGAGGCACTAGGGAACTAGACCAGAACTGGCCAAGGCCACTCCTTACTTAAAACTAATAGGCTTAATGTAAAAACTACACATCAACCCTAGTGGGAAGAAATTTTGCCAACTCAGAGCAAATGATAAAAACTCAAGTGAGAGTCAGGGCTGACATTGACACTGTTCAGTCTCATCAAGTGTCTGATGAAGATGAGGACACCACTATATCCCTGAGGATAGAAGTGAGCCAAATAACAACAACATGTGGGAGACAGGCAATTTAAAGGATTCAGAAAGCATGACAATTAGATCTCAGTGTCTGATAAGGGGAATAGTGCAAATGAACCACTTAACACAGCTAAGTCAAAATACACCTCAAATATTCGGTACAAACGATGTAAAAGAGATGCCTCATAGGCAGAGCATGGGAACCTGGAAATCTCCTGTGACTATGCAGAGATCAAGCATGACTACAGCAAGCTGTGAGCTGAGGAGAAAAGGCAAAGAAACAAGCCAAAAGGCTTTCAGGTGACTGACAGAGGGTAAATGGAAATCACATTAATTAGCTCAACAAAGAGAATCTAATGCAAGAATTGTATAAAGAATCATTGGATGGCATAGCAATCAAAAAGGAAACCCTAGACTAACACAGAGATAATAACCTTAGAATGCAAAGAACAAAGGAAGAGGTTGAAATTATCAGAACTCTTTAGGCGAAGACTTAGGATGCTGTGAGTCAGGGCAGCACCTGTGGCTCAAGGAATAGGGCTCTGACACCATATACCGGGGGTCAAGCCCAGCCCGGTCAAAAACTGCAAAAAAAAAAAGAAGAAGAAGAAGAAGAAGAAGCTGTGAGTCAGCTTGGTGCCTGTAGCTCAAGTGGCTACAGCACCAGCCATAAACCAAAGCTGGCAGGTTCGAATCCAGCCTGAGCCTGCCAAACACCATTGACAACCACAACCAAAAAATAGCTGGGCATTGTGGTGAGCACCTGTAGTCGCAGCTACTTGAGAGGCTGAGGCAAGAGAATTGCTTAAGCCCAAGAGCAGGGGTGGCGAACAAGTTCGACTACGCGCTCGGAGATCGCTCCTCAGAGGTCCCTCCTCAGAAGCAGCATAACAAAATCCAAACTTGGCAAAGAGCCACAGTATACAAAATAATGATAAGAGGCA
>CAUYPK010088473.1:0-10967 GCA_963574355.1 Loris lydekkerianus
TTTCTGATTGATGAAATTAGAGATTTTACTCTTTTTTTCCTGGTTAGGGTGGCCAAAGGTTTATCTATTTTATTGATCTTTTCAAAAAACCAACTTTTGGATTTATTGATCTGTTGTATAATTCTTTTGTTTTCAATTTCATTTAATTCTGCTCCGATTTTGGTTATTTTTTTTCTTCTGCTGGGTTTGGGGTTGGAGTGTTCTTCCTTCTCCAGTTGCTTGAGACATCCCTATGCTACCTTCAGGAGACACACCTAGCCCTGAAGGACAAATCAAGACTCAGGGTTAAGGGATGGAAAACAGTGTTTCAAGCAAATAGAAATCAGAAGAAAGGAGGAGTTGCAACCTTATTCTTAGATAAAAGTGGATTCAAAGCAACTAAAGTTAAGAAAGACACAGGTGGACACTTCATACTGGTCAAAAGAACAATACAACAGGAAAACATCTCAATTTCAAACATTTATGCACCAAACTTAAATGCTCCCAGATTTATGAAACAGATCTTGAGGGGTATGTACAATATAATATCCCACAACACAATAATAGTCAGGGACTTCAACACCCCTCTTGCAGAACTGGACAGATCCTCTAAGCAGAAACTAAAGAAGGATACAAAGGACTTAGATGTGACCCCAGCACAAATGAGATTAATAGATATATACAGAACACACCATCCCAAAGCAAAATAATATACCTTTTTTCTCATCAGCTTATGGCACATACTCCAAAATAGATCACATCCTAGGATAAAAATCAAACCTCAGAAAAATTAAAGGAATAGAAATTATACCATGTCTCTTCTCAGACCACAAGGCTATAAAAGTGAAGCTCAACTCCCACAAAATTTTTCATTTCCACACAAAAACCTGGAAATTAAACAACCTTATGCTGAATGATAGTTGGGTGTAGGAAGAGATAAAAGAGAAAACTGTTAATTTTCTCAAACATAACAACAATGAAGGTGCAAGTTACCCAAACCTGTGGGATACAGCAAAAGAAGTCCTGAGAGGTAAATTTATTGCGCTAAACCCCTACCTGCAAAAAACAGAAAATGAACACATCAGCACACTCACAAACCACCTTATGGAATTATAAAAGAAGAATAATCTAAGCCTAAACCCAGAAGAAGAAAAGAAATAGCCAAAATTAAATCAGAGATTAAGAAGATTAAAAACAAAAACTCATTCAGGAAATTAATAAAACAAAAAGTAGATTTTTGAAAAAGTAAATAAAATCAATAAACCTTTGGCCAGACTAACTAGAAATAGAAAAGTAAAATCTCTAGTAACCTCAATCAGAAGTGATAAAGGGGAAATTACAACTGATGCCTCAGAGATACAAGAGATCATCTCTGAATACTACAAGAAACTCTAGGCCCAGAAATTTGACAATGTGAAGGACATGGATCAATACTTGGAATCACACCCTCTCCCTGGGCTTAATCAAGAAGAAATAAATCTTCTGAACAGACAAATTTCAAGCACTGAGATCAAAGAAACAAAAAATCTCCCAACAAAAAAAAATGTCCTGGTCCAGATGGCTTCACACCAGAATTCTATCAAACCTTCAAAGAAGAGCTTATACCCATAATGAAAAAATTATTCTAAAAAATGGAAGAGGAAGGAATCTCTCCCAACACATTGTATGAAGCAAACATCACCCTGATACCAAAACCAGGAAAAGACCCAAGTAAAAAGGAGAACTTCAGACCAATATCACTCATGAATATAGATGCAAAAATTCTCAATAAAATCTGAGCCAAAAGATTACAGTTTATCATTAAAAAGTCATACATCATGATCAAGTAGGTTTCATCCCAGGGATGCAAGGCTGGTTTAACATACGCAAGTCCATAAACATTATTCACCATATCAACAGAAGCAAAAACAAAAACAGAGGATCATATGATCCTCTCGATAGATGCAGAAAAAGCATTTGATAAAATTCAACATCCTTTCCTAATTAGAACTCTGAAGACTATAGGCATTGTTGGCACATTTCCTTAACTGATTGAAGCTATCTATGACAAACCCACAGCTAATATTTTATTGAATGGAGTAAAACTGAAAGCTTTTCCACTCAGGACTGGAACAAGACAAGGTTGCCTTCTATTGCCACTACTGTTCAACTTAGTACTGGAAGTTCTAGCCAATACAATCAGGCAAGAGAAGGTAAAAAAGGGCATCCAAATCAGAGCAGAGGAAGGTAAAGTCTCCCTCTTTGCTGACGACATGATCTTATACTTAGAGAACCCCAAAGACTCAACCATAAGACTCCTAGCAGTGATCAAAGAATACAGTAATGTCTCAGGATATAAAATCAACGTCCACAAGTCAGTGGCCTTTGTATACGCCAATAACAGCCTAGATGAGAAGCTAATCAAGGACACAATTCCCTTTTCAGTAGCTTCAAAGAAAATGAAATACCTAGGAATATACCTAACAAAAGAGGTGAAGGACCTCTATAAAGAAAAGTATGAAACCCTAAGGAAAGAAATAGCAGAAGATATTAACAAATGGAAGATCATACCATGCTCATGGCTGGGAAGAATCAACATTGTCAAAATGTCTATACTTTCCAAAGCAATCTACAGATTCAATGAAATCCCCATTAAAATACCAACATCATACTTTCAAGATGTGGAAAAAATAATTCTTTACTTTTAATGGAACTAGAAAAAACCTGTATAGCTAGGGCAATTCTTAGCAGTAAAAGTCAGGCTGTGGGCATTAACCTACCAGACTTGAGGTTATACTACAAGGCCATAGTGATCAAATCAGCATGGTATTGGCACAAAAATAGAGACATAGACATCTGGAATCAAATAGGAAACCATGAAATGAAACTAAAATCTTACAGCCACCTGATCTTTGATAAACCAAACAAGAACATTCACTGGGAGGAGAGAATCCCTATTCAATAAATAGTGCTGGGAGAACTGGATAGCCATGTGTAAAAGACTGAAACTGGACCCACACCTTTCTCCACTCACAAAAATTCAAGATGGACAAAATATCTAAATCTAAGGCATGAATCAATACAAATCCTTGAAGAAAGTGTAGGGAAAACACTTGAAGCTATTGGCCTGGGGGAAAGACTTTATGAAGAAGACTAGATTTCACAATTTCACAATAAAAATAAACAAATGGGACTTAATTAAACTGAATAGCTTCTGTACAGCTAAGGAGACAACAACCAAAGCAAATAGACAACCATCAGAATGGGAAAAGCTATTTGCATATTATGAATCGGACAAAAGCTTGATAACTAGGATCTATAGAGAACTCAAATTAAGCAACAACAACAACAACAACAAGTCAAGAATTCCTTATATCAATGGGCAGGTGAGATGAATAGAACCTTCTTTAAAGAAGACAGACGGAGGCTAACAAGGCTAACAAGCATGTGAAAAAAATGCTCATCATCCCTAATTATAGGAGTAATGCAAATCAGAACCACCCTGAGATATCACCTAACCCCAATGAGAATGGCCCACATCACAAAGACTGAAAGCTGCAGATGCTGGTGTAGTTTTGGAGAGAAGGGAACACTTTTACACTGCTGGTGGGACTGCAAACTAATACAACCCTTTTGGAAGGACATACGGAGAATCCTCAAAGAACTCAAACTGGACCTCCCATTTGGTGCTGCAATCCCATTACTGGGCATCTACCAAGAAGAAAAAAAAAAATCTTCTTTTTTTTTTTTTGGAGACAGAGTCTCTCTACATCACCCTGGGTAGACTGCCATGATGTCATAGCTCAAAGCAACTTCAAACTCTTGGGCTTAAGCAATTCTCTTACCTCAGCCTCCCAAGTAGCTGGGACTACAGGTGTCCACCACAATGCCTGGCTATTTTTAGAGATGAGGTGTCTCTGTGGCTCATGCTGGTCTTGAACCTGTGAGCTCAGGCAATCCACCCACCTCGGCCTCCCAAGTGCTGGGATTACAGGTGTGAACCACTGTGCTGGCCCTAAAAAAAATTATTTTATCATAAGGACATTTGCCCTAGACAGTTTATCAGAGGTCAATTTACAGTTGCTAAACTGTGGAAACAATCTAAATGCTCATCAATCCAGGAATTCATGAACAAGGTGTGGTATATGTATACCATGGAATACTACACAGCCACTAAAATGGATGGTGATTTTATATCTTTTGTATTAATTTGGATGGAGCTGAAATACATTCTTCTTAGTAAAGCATCACAAGAATGGAGAAGCAAGGATCCAATGTACTTAATTCTGATATGAACACAACTGGTGCTAGTACATGGTGGGGGGAGAGGTAATAGAGGAGGGGAAAGAGGGACAGAGGGAGGGGGATATGGGGCCACCGTGTGTGACACATCTCTTAGGGGTGGGACACTATTAAAAAAGGGACTTCACCCAGCAAATGCAAGCAATGTAACCTGGCTCATTGTACCCTCAATGGTTCCCCAACAATAAAAAAAAGAAAAAAATAGTTACAATTAAAAAATTAAAAATATGATTATATAAAATGCCAGAAAAGGATATCTTAGTTATTGTTCGAGAAATTTATGAGGGAAAGATCAGAAAAGTAGAAAAATCTCTACAAAAAGAAAGAAAATGCAGAAGAAATAGCAAAGAAAGAAAGGGGTAGGAAAGCCATAACAAAAACGGAACCCTTGATCTTAAAGAAAGTAAAGATGAAAAAATAAAAATACAAAATAAAAATGAAAGACAAAGAAAAAATAATGAAAATACGTTTAAAAAAAATTGCCATTTATTGCCTGGACACCAGTTGGGGCTTCAAGAAGATAGGGGAGAAAATATATTTTATGGACACTAGATGGCGCTCCAGGGTTAGGAGACACAAAAGACGCACCTTGATTCTGCTGTATAAAAGGGGGTCTGGGGGCGGCTCCTGTGGCTCTAAGGAGTAGGGTGCCGGCCCCATATGCTGGAGCTGGCGGGTTCAAACCCAGCCTCGGCCCAAAACTACACAAATAAATAAATAAGTAAATAAAAATAAAATGGGGGCTGGAAGCTAAGAAGAACTGGTCCCATCTTCCTGATTCATTTGCCCTCAATCAGGCCTCAGTTTCTAAGCTAGCGCTCTATGCCTTAGGGCTGGAAGCCTGAAGCTCTTGCCAGTTCTCTCTGGAGACACACCTAGCCCCTCCAAACAGTGCCCATTGGCCACAAAGGGGCTTTCCTGTGGGTGCAGGAGCCTCCCAACTCACCCCAAGTCTAGCTGCCTGAGCTCAGCAGGTGAGCCAGGGCTGGGCACGTGGTGGGACCCTGCACTGTGCCCCTCCCACAATGGTGGCTCCCTGCTGGCATCTGAGCTGATGGGAGTTCCACCCCACCCGGTGGTTCAGTCCTCACCCCCCCAGGCACTGATCAAGTCCACTCGCTTGCTCAAGCCCTCCCAAGTCAGCTCTGCGAGCACCCAAGTGTAAAACAACTTCAGGAGAGGCCTTCCCTGTCTCTAGCCTTCTGTGCCGGTCTTCCACTGCTTCCAACCGCTTCCTTGCCTCCTGGGGTCCCCTGCTGTGTCCCCAGAAGTGACTGGAGTCCTCTCTCCCTGATTTCACTGTGTCTCTAACCGCCATCCTGTTCTGTCTCTGTTGAGATGGGCAGTTCTCACTGTGGTCACAGTGGCCCTGGTCAAGGTCACCTGACAGGCAAGTCTGGTGCCATGATCCTGGGGGTATGGGATGAGAGACCACTAGGAGCAGGTGGTGATGGGGCCCAGCAGGGACACAGGGTTCTTTTTAGGAGAATACGGATCACAGGGCACAGAACTGGTCAGATTCCTGGGGAAGCCAGACTCCAGGGTTCCTGAGAGGAGGATGTCAGGTGTGCGGGTGAAGGGTGATGAGTGGAGGGACAAAGGATCAGGAGGGAGAATCTGAGGTTCAGCCTTGTGGAAGCTGAGACTCTGGTCTGATCCTTCTTCGGGTTTAGACACACTTTATCCCCAACTCCCTCGCGTAGGGTCCCATGCAGCCCTGCCCTGGGGCCTTGGTCTTCCCTGTGGCCTCTGCTGGGGCCGGCCTGTGCCTTCCTCATCACAGGCACTGAGAGCTTGTGATCCACATAAATCCAGGGTGTACGTCCTCTTTCCATTTGAAAGGAGGATTCCTGCACCCCTTCTTCTGATATTTCTGGTGCTCAGGGAACAGTTGTTCCTCTGCGGGTCCCTGAGGAGGTAGAATCGGTCCCTGGGCTCCTCCTGCACTTTTTCATTTGGGTTATTTGTGGCCACTGACATGCACCAGTGCATACTGGCCCCTTCCTGGAACAGGGCTAGAGTCAGGCCTGCAGCTGTGACGGTACGAGGCCCTGCAGGGGACATGGACTCAAAGGTCCTCCTGCACCGTCACTGACTCCAGGACTTCCAGCCTGTATCTGGGATCCTGAGCCAGGACCTGTATGAGGAAACCAATGTCAGCTAAGCCTCAGTCCCACCAGCACTTCTCTGTCTGCTCATAGTAGGGGCAGCGGCGGCTGCATCTCAGAGGCAGAGGGTTCCTGAGCTACATGGGTGAGCAAAGCTGGGGCAAGAGGAGGGGGGAGGAGAGGAGAGGAGAGGGGGGGCTGCGGGACCCTGGGGGAGCTGGGCGGGGTGTGGGACCTCTGCAGTTCACAGAAGAGGAATCTCAGACCCACAGTGGCTGGAGCTCATCCCATACTGAGAGTGCATGGACACCTCATATCCCAGAAACCCTGGAAACCTGTGCGGAGAGAAGCAGAGAAAGAGCAGAGTCTGTGTCCTGCCTCCTATCTCGGTGCTTCCCTCGGCACCAGAGCCTGGGCCTGACGCCTGGGTCCTCCTGCCAGACTGCTACACCCCTCTCTTGTATGGTGGAGCAGACTGTCTTCTAAGTGTCCAGCTGCCCAGGCTCAGGTGACTTTGATGCCTCTTCATTTGCCCCAGGAAGTGGTCCCTTGCCAGCCTGATCTGAGACAGGGTCACAGTTTTGACTTGATTCAAGATTCTCCACTGAGGGCAATTCTTCTCCTCATGGACATTTGCCACTGTGTGGACACATCATCACAACTAGGCGGGGTAGGGTGGTGCTGCTGATCCCCAAGGAGTAGAAGCCTCAGGAGCCACCAGCATCCTGCCAGGCACAGGACATCCCCAACAGCAAAGGGTCAACAACAGTGGTATGAGGATGTGGGGTGTGGGTCAGGGCTGGTGAGTGGAGGTGAAGCACACAGGATCGGGGTGGGGGTGTTTCCTAGGTGCAGTCCTGGGAGAAGCTCAGGAAGCTACTCCCCCGAGCCCCTAATGTGTTGCTCCCTCCTTCTCCTAGGACCCTGGCCCCATAAAGTTCTGCCCTGCAGCCTCCACGACCCTCCCTTGTGACCTCTCTTAGAGCCTGTTGCTTACCCGTCACACACACACAGTTTGTTATCTACGTAGCCCCATTGCATGGGTCTTTTCCCACCCGAAAGGACCACTTTTCTTGTCTGCCACACACTGGAAAAGTAAGAGCTGTTTTGGGCCACACAGTAAAAACATAAACACTAATGAGAAAGCTGCTTAGCAAAAACAAAACAAAACAAAACAAAACAAGGCCTGAGCATGCTTTCTGTGATATCGGACACAACAGAGGAGCAAAACCGTAATAAAATCAGTGTGTAGCTCTATAGTAACCCCTCGTGCCTCCTTTGGGCATCCATTTTTGTGCTCATGAGCTCCCCAGAGACCACACTGCCAAACAAGCCAAATTTACAGCAGAGTCCCTTTACTGAAGAGTCCTTTTACTGAAGCGTCCCAGTTTCTGAGAGCAGCCCCGAGTGCTTAAGGAGTCAGGTGTTTAGGGCTTGGTCTGCATCCTGGTTGGCACGCAGGCCGTTCAGGTGCATCCCCTGGGCTAGCAAGCATTGTACAGAAGCAGAATTCTGCGGTTAGTTAGCCATACATCATACATGTTTGTTTTAATATTTCCCCATACATCTTAGTTCCATACATATTTTGTCTCAGTATTCTCTCTACCTGGTATTGTCTAAAGGTTAGTTAGTTTCCCAGGCCCAGGAGTTAGTCAAGCAAGAAGTTAGTGAGTACTTTCCCATCTATCTTGGGAGTGAACCAGACTTACTCCATTTTGTTGAGGGCTTGCAGCCCAGGAATTTGTCAGGAGTTAACCACTATTTTTCTACTTTAGTCTAGGTCTAACATCCTGAGGCTCAGAGAGCGGTCATTGGTCTGTGCGTCCCCAGCGAGGTGGAATCAGGCCTAAGTCTGCTCTTGAACTTGTCTGTTTGGATTGTCTGCAGCCACTGAGTCATGCCAGGTTGTATCCCCTTCCCAGATCCAATAGTCACAACCTGGGACAGTCAGTTCAGCCACCCAGGTACAGAGCACATGTACACACAGGCCCTCCTGCCCTGTCACCACCCTCTGCACTCACAGGGCGAAATCCCACCAGGTCTTCCTCATTCCCCACAGCAAGGGTGGCAGCAGCATGTCTGGGGCTGCAGGGCAGGCCTGCAGGGAGAGAGTGTTCCTCAGACTTTCTCTCAGTAAGCTTCCCTGCTCCCAGTCACAAATCTGCAGCAGGAGAGGAAGGGTCTGTGCTCCAGCCTCAATCACAGCCCACCCCCTGGGCAGGCGGCCCACCCCCGAGCCTGTCCTATACTCTGCACAGAGCATCTCCAGGGAGCTTGCTGAATGCTCAGCAGGTGCTGAGCCTGGCAGGTGAGCGCCTTTCCATCTGAAGCCTCTGCATGGGGCAGCTCCAGGACCCTGGGTGCGGAGAGCAGGGAGGGACTCAGGACTTTCCCCCTTAAGGACCAGCTCAGTGAGGGAGAAAACTTGTCAGCCACACAGACCTGGCACAGGGCTGGCCTATTTGGGCAGGCAGTAATGTTCCTCTGTGAAACTGTCATTTACCAGAGAGGCCCCAAGTGGGATGAGGGCGTGATGAGGTCTCCCAGGGGACACCACTCATGACGGACCAGAACGGAAAGGGAATTTGGCATCCTCATTACTAACAGGTCCGTGGTGTGGGAAGACATGTCGCTGTGGGTGGGGCTCCCTCCTGACTCTTCATGTCACTTGTCACCAAGTTGAGGATAGCAGTTACTTTTAAAATATATGTCTCCACAAACACCTGCATAATGTAAGAACAAGTTTAAATGTCTTTCTATCCCCACACAGGTCCCGGGGCTCCTGAGGGCCTATCTTCTTCCTCTTACTGAGCACACAATTTCACCCTTGTGGCGAAGTGGCCTCTGCCACTGACGGCAGACATGCACTTTCACATTGTCTTCTGCTTCCGTACTTGTCACCTAGTCTTCCAAAACAGAAAACCAAACACTCTTCCCAGCACCCCAGACAGATTTTCTGTAACATCTCCTAGGACAGCAGCAGTAACAACCTATACACGGCAACTGCGAATTCATACAGACCTTTTCTCTCAATCACCAAGAGATCCCATCACTCCCTAGCTATGTGGCGTTCCCCCCTACCCTCCTTCAGGGGCATCTGGTCTGCTGACTTTCCATTCTGCCTCTGCGACTCTCAACCAATAAGGGCTCCAAATATTTTGCCCTGACGCCCCTAGCCCAGCCCACCCTTCCCTGCCTCCCCAGCATCTCTCTGCTCTCACGGTGTTTCTCTTGGTGAAATCTGTGCCAGGGTTCTTTTCTATTTTACCTGAATGGCGGGGGCTCCTTCTACTGGAGGACGCACAGCCTCACCTGTGCGGTTTCTTCTGGAGAAGGCAGAGCCCTCACCTCTCTTCCCATCAAGTCCAATCTGTTCTCCTTGTAATATTCATCCCTGGCAATGATGCAAAGTGAATCAGAACAGTGGCCCTTGGCCCGGCTGCACAGATTGGAGGTTTATATTTGCAGTTTATATTTGCTGAATAGAGACAGCTGGAACTGTGAGGCTGTGAGGGGTGTGGGGCAGGGAGGCCAGAAGCCTTGAGCACCAGCCCCTGCCCAGTGCATGGGCTGTCTCCCACCACCCCCCTCCGCCCCACCAGGCACATACACTTATAGAAGCCCTCCCAGAAATTACAACCAGCCAGTGGGGCTGCACATAGACCCAAGGAGGGTTGGGCTGGGCAGGGGGAGAGCAGCACATTTGCATGCAGGGCCCCTCTCTCTCCTCTGGGGCTGGAGGGGGGATAAGAGAGACCTGCAGCATTTCTGCAGAATTTATTCCATGTTTGAAAAACAATAGGAATATGTGGATCAGATTTAAACACTAAATTCAGACACCTTGGCTTCAGAAATAGGCATTTCTCATGGTATATTTCTGACTAAGAGCAAAAGGAAGAAAACTTTTTTGCATATTAGTAAACTTAATTTATTAGCTTTCATTTTAGTACAAGACACATATTATGTAACAGTCTTCAAAAATATTAAAAATATAGATTTTAAAGAAAGATCCTTCCTCCCTAATATTACATTTAAATCTGTCTCTCTGGCAATATATGTCAAACTTCTAACCCATGGTACTTCCCAAGGTGACCTTATTTAAAAAACTGTATTTGCAGATGAAATTAGTTAAGCTGAGATCATCTATTAGTAGGGTGACCTCCTGGTGAGATGGGCCTGGTTTCTTAAAAAGGTGGTCGTGACATTTTCTTAGTTGTTGTGTTAAGACAATTATATTCTACGTTTACTAAGTTTCACATGTACCTTTGCAAGATGCACCGCAGGTGTGATCCCACCTATCACCCTCCCTCTCCTCCCTCTCCCCATTCCCCATATTCTTAGGTTATAACTGGGTTATAGCTTTCATATAAAAGCCAAAACTTAGTTTCATAGTAGGTCTGAATACATAATGTACACAGCTATGATTTAAAATTAATAAAAAAAAAAGGTGGTGAGAAAACAGGAGATCACAGAGAGAATGTCACATGCTGGTGGAGGCAGAGAAGGGACTCGTGCAGCTGCAAGCCAAGGGGCAGGAGAGAATCCAGGGGGACAGAGAAACAGGCTTCAAGAGCAGCCCGGGAAGTGGGCTGATGGCTG
>CAUYPK010088474.1:0-10043 GCA_963574355.1 Loris lydekkerianus
CTTTGGGCAGTATGGACATTTTAACAATGTTGATTCTTCCCAGCCATGAGCATGGTATGTTTTTCCATCTGTTAACATCTTCGGCTATTTCTTTTCTTAGAGTTTCACAGTTCTCTTTGTAGAGATCTTTCACGTTCTTTGTTAGATATACTCCCAAATATTTCATCTTCTTTGGGGTGTCCCTTATTTTGAAGACAATGGGTCAGAAGTACTGTATCTCCAAAGCACTAAGTGGATAAAGATTGGAGGGGAGGGGTAATTTTGAGGCCAATTTGGAAGCCAGGACCAATGCTAGATTCAGGGTGGAGAGGAACAGGAAGAAGTCAGGTGCACCAGATGTACTGAGCCACGGGCTATGAGGAAGGAGGATAAGGAACAGGTCTGGGATGTTTCTCAGAGGCCAGCTGGGTCACTGGCTGGGTGACGGAGCAATTCACAGAGGGATGGAACACTGAGGGATTGCTGGTTTGCAGGAAAAGTGAAGAGTGGGACAAAGCAAAATCAACAAACTTGACCTCAAGTCTTTAGTACGGGAAAAGCTCAAGTCACACTCCAAAATTTAAAGCAGCACAATTTTAGTCAATTTTACTGTTTTTTCTAATAACAAAAAAGGTAATACACATCAAAGAAAGTCTATACCAATTCCAATATTTATTTCTTAGAAGATGAGCGATGAGATAATTACGTAAAGTCAAAAGCAACTTTTATTTTTGTTTTATTTTCCAGCAGGGACATGTTTTGTTTTTGTGTGTGTGTGTGTGTGTGTGTGTGTGTGTTTATTATTTTAATAGCTGAAAGCAAGTCTGAGTGGTGATTTATTCATAGCAGAATCAATTTGACAAAAATCCCAAGTTACAGATACCGGCAAACCTTAGCACTCCTCATTAAGATGCAAGAGAGTAAAAGTGGCCAAATGATAAATTTAACGTAGCACCAACTAATTTTCCAAGGAGGAAATAACTGGAGAATTCCACCAGCATTTAAAAATAATGTCAAGAAACTATGAGTGTGGCATTTAAGGGAAAATTCGAAGAATGATGAAAATAATACCAAAGCCTCCAATCAGAGAGAAATAAAAGGAGAAAGTTTTTGCTGTCTTTGCAACCCACAAATCCTAGTATACTATTCAGAATTCCCTACTATGTAATTTCTCTGTTTAGTTTTGCTTCCAGGAGAGAGCAGAAGTTATTCTGTCTTCTGTTGATGTGGCAGCCAGTTAAGGAGGAGCCCATAGGAACGTATTTAGAGCAAGGGACACGCTGGTTTGCTTCCCTGCCCTGCTCCCCTTACTGAGAACATCCTCGAAAGCCGAACGGCATGCTCAGAATTAGACAAAAGGGTGGTCAAAGAGCAACGGGAAGGAGAGAAGCTGCTGAAGGAGCCAGAATGAAAGAAGGTAATATTGGCTGTCTTAAAGTAATAGCACACTCGTTATGAATGGCATCATGAGATCAGAGTAGGAATTTATAGGGGCAGAAGCCAGAGCCACAGGAGACATCAGCTGTAGTTACAGCAGTGGGAGTCAGTGTTATCTAAGAAATGGGCTGCTACAGGGAAGAAATAACATCTTGCAGAAACACCAAGAATGCCCAGTCACTTAGGGTATTTGTCCAAGGATCACAAGCAATAGAGGGGACATGGGTCAAGAAGACCGAGGATTCTTAGTGATTCTAAGAGCCCATATTTTCTCAATTTCATTAAAATGGGATTTAAAAATTCCTAATTTTTGGAGTCCGATGTGACTTCAAATGCATTAGTTCTTCATGCAAATGAAGAATGTTGTCAAAGATTACTAATTTACGCGAAAGGGTAAGAAACGAGTGCTTTAAAAAATCAAATCAGTCCAATATTTTAAAAATTAAAATACATCATACATCTATGTGTGAAATATGATTTGGGGCTGTTCTTAGTTTAATGATCACACACATATTTCTGGGCTATTCTAAAACATCTTATTTTAGTGACATTTCACTTAAAGATACTATAAGGAGGAAAAAAATCTGGGACATTTCAACAGCAATAATCTTTTTGTGCACTGCTATTCACTAAAGACTTTGAATTATAGATCTAGGAGGGAAAAGGCATAAATAAATAAACACCAAGCATTCTCAGTCAAATATTAGACTCTCTCTAAAATGTGAGCATGATTCAGACGTCCCTCGGGTGTTTCTTGGCAAGGTTACTCGGCAGAAGCACCCGTGGCCCTTTTTTAACCTGTACGTGCCCTGCCCTCATCCCAGACCTGTCTATTTCTCTGACAATTAATGAAGTTGAGCGTCTTTTTAAATCTTTATTGGCCACCTTCCTTGAATTGCCAATCTCTGTCATTTTCCTATGTTTCTTTCTTATTCTTTTTGATTTATGGGATTTCTTGGTTTATTAGAAATATGAAAGAAAATGTGTTGCAAATATTTTTCTCTCATTCATTCACTTACTTTTTGTTGTGTTTTAGATAAACATTAAGACTAAAATCACCAAGCATAATGGTCATTTTATAAATTTAGCATGCTTTTCAAACACCTGATTAGAGTATTTCTTATAGTTAACAAAGCTGAGGTATCAACTAAATGAAAATGATAGAAATGTTCACCTAAGATATCTTAACATATCAATGGCTATTAAAATTCATTGATCTTAATGCTTCACAAATTCTAAAAATTTCTTAATGCTTAGTTTAAAATTAAGACTTTAGACACATATTCTTGTTTTTAGCACATTGTGCACATATTTTATTCTTTCTTCAGTTGAGATTTTAAAAACCAAAATGTCATAACCTCTGTCATCTCCAATGGCTTTTTAACTAGCTTAAAATGAAAATATAAATCATCATTCTCTTTTCCAGAATTAATTCTCAGATTGTTCGATTTAGCTTCCTTGGTCCCTAATCTAGCCAGACAACAGTCCCTCTAATTTTTCCTTGTGTTGCTAATGATGGATGGGACAGGGATGGGAGTCCTAATCTCACAGTGGATTAGCGAGTAACAGTTTTTACTGATTAACATTTCACTTTTCTCTTGTTCTCCTTTTAAACTGGTGTGATTGTTTTCTGATCTTTTTTTATTTCTCTTATACTAGCAGCTAATTATCTCTGTAATGACTTTTACAAAATTAGTTCAATTTATTTTTTTAAAATATATTGACTTCTTCCTATGGGTAAGAAATTGGAGACATAAGAGATGAACAAAGCATGTCTTTGCTCCTAAGTATTTCAGAGAGCAGGCATGCGATAAGGCTGCTGTGGTAGATGGAATGAGGGCCCCCAGAATTTCCACTCTCAATTCCTGGAACCTGTGACTATGTTACCTCACATGGTAATAGTACCTTTGTAGATGTGATTAAGTAAAGGAACTTGAGACAGGAAGATTATCCCAGATTATTCAGGTGGGCCCAATCCAATCACATGAGCCCTTAAAAACAGAGAGCCTTTCTCCACCATAGTCAGAGAACAAGAAGGTTGGTAGCATGAGAAGGACCCAACCTATTGTTGCTGGCTTTAAAAATAGGGGGTCTATGAGTCCAGGAACATGGACAGCCCTTAGATGTTGGAAAGGTCAAGGAAACGAATTCCCCCAGAGGCCCTTCAGAAGAAACACAGCCCTAAAGACACCTTGGCTTTAGTCCAGTGAGACTGGCATTAGACTTCTGACCTACAGAACGATAAGACAATACATTTTTAAATCTGTGGTCATTTGTTACAGCAGCAAAAGGAAATTAATGTAGATGTGCCCCCCCTCAGTGCAAAGCAGCTCAGCCTGTATTCAGTGTGCAGAATGGTGGCATAAGCCAGGTGCTTTGAGTCCTCAATGTTGGGAGTTAGTGTCCAATTGACAGTGATGGGATACCACAAAGAAGATGGCTTTCACAATGTCCTTAAAGCATTAGAATTGAGTCAGTCACAGAGGAGGAAAAAATGAAGAGACAAAGAGATGAGACTAAAGTCAATGTTACAACATGTTTGCCTATCAATTTTCTATGTGGGCAAAGTGCGAAACTCTTGACAAAGGAATATAAGTACATCCACTTCTGTCAAAATAGCATCCCAGATACTCTAAAGCAGGCATCCTCAAACTGCGGCCCACCGGCCACATGAAGTGGTGTGAATTGTATTTGTTCTCATTTTGTTTTTTACTTCAAAATAAGATATGTGCAGTGTGCATAGGAATTTGTTCATAGTTGTTTTTTTTTAAACTCTAGTCTGGCCCTCCAATGGTCTGAGGGACAGTGAATTAGCCCCCTGTTTAAAAAGTTTGAGGACGCCTGCTCTAAAGGATCCGTCCACTTTCCAACAACAATATAGTGACTAATACATACTTTTAATGTATTGCTGGGCTTCTAGGAAACAATACCTAAACCCTCCATCCCACAATTTACAAATATGGTAAAGGCTACTTGCGCATACATAACTCATATCCACTTTCATGCCAAGGACAACTAAAAAAGATTAAATGAATTCTTTTCTAAATCACCTAGAAATCACCAAAGAGATAACAGGATCCCAAGGAATTCCAGGCATGAAGACAGGGATCTAGAGAAGTGGGCCAACACTCAGAGTCATTTTTCTCCTGGGAAAGTTTCTTTCCCAAGAAAGATGGCTGAGTGGCATCAACAAGAAACACAAGTGCCACCCACAAAAGGAAAACAAAGGGTAAACCGGATTGCATTTACATTGAGTTCATTAAAACAAAAAGAAAAGCAAAAAGACAAGCTACAAGGATATGAGCAACACAAATAATGAGCAAAGAATTATAGTTCAGAATATATGGATCAGAACTCCAAGAATTTAATAATTAAATAATACAAATAATAAGAAAAAGACAAATAATCCAATAAAGAAAACTTTTCTCAGTTATTAACAGGCATTTCATAGCAGCAGCACCACAAACTGGTAAATAAATATGTATGATGTCACCAGAGGAAAGGAGATTAAAACAAGATACCATTTTTGCACCACATTAGCAAATTTAAGAAGTCAGATAACATTGAGTGTTGATGAGAGTATCAGACAACTCATACACACCTCGTTGGAATTTATAATAAACTGGATCAAACACTTGAAGAAAAAAAGTGATTTGATATCCCAGTTTTGGAAGTTTACATACCCTGCAACCTTGCAACCCGGTAATTTCACTGGTGGATATTTACCCTAGGAAAAGTGGTGTGTTTGTGCCCAGAGACATGAATAAAAGCATTCATAGCAACACTGGTGGACTTGTGAAGAAATGAAGTAGAAAACAACATAACTGATCATAAACAAAGCAATGGTTAAATATATTGTAGTATATTCACACAAATATATAATTGTGAAAGTAAATGAACATGTGTGAATTGTAATAATCTAGCAAGTTGCAGAAAATTATATATCATGATACATCTTTTCTAAAGTTGAACAAAAGCTAAATAATAAATTATTTAGGAATATATTTATATGTAGTAAAACATACGGACTAATTATAACGTAGAAATGAATGGAAATAGCAAGTTGCTGAAGACTAAAACACAACCCCATTTTTATAAAGCTTTAAAATGGCCAAGACTGCATATGTATTGTTTAGAGATATAAAGAGACATATATAGTTTTACATGTAAAATTACATATGAAAACCAACAGCAAATTGACATGATAAACACAAAGTTTAAGATGGGTTGTCCTGGCATGGAGGCTGAGCTGGTGAATACAACACAGCAAATGTCAATACAAATGGTGACGTTTGGTTCATTCTCTAGGTGATATGTTCACTGGTGTTCATCTTATCATGTTTTCTCACCTACCAAATATTACATAATAAAATTTCAATTAAAACACAAAACGTGTAGTATTATTTCTGCTGAGATGGCTATTTTTCCATCTCTCTCCTTGAGTGCTTTTTTTGCACTCTTGAACTTGAATGTGGGTCACAGACCTGATAGGATAAAGTATGTTGTGAGATGAAATATATAGATACTGTCAGAGCTTACTTCAGAACTAAAGGTCTTCCTAGACTAGATGTGTCAAAATGATTACCGAACAACAAAGCCAATTCTCCATTACTCATATTTCAATTTAGTGGCTTATTTTTCAGTGCAAGTCCTGTCTTTAGGATACCCTGCTCAAGAGTGAATGTGGTCTTTGAGAGTTTCTTGACCATTGGGTGTCTCCTCCATTTCACCCCCATAATATTGAAAGTCCCATTCACATTTTTTAAAAGGCTTCTACATATAAAAAGTTCTTTTTCTAAAATATACAGCCTAAATATATAATAGAAGGCTTTGTCACCAAATTACAAAACACACTGGAGAAATGGGGAATGGTAGGTATAATACAACTGAGTCAAATAATCTTAAATCAGATGGATGGCCTTCTCTCTGCTATCGCTTTCAGAAAAGTGTGGCAAAAATCCAAGTCTAATCTACTAATGCATAAACATATTCCCATCACTTCCAATTTCCAAACCAAAAGTCCTTCCTACCACCAACCTTTTGTCACAAGCAGGGACAAGAGGTTGAAGGAATGCGGGTGTGTGTTAAGGTGGGGTTTGATCTGACCTAATAACATAGAATAAAAGAAGAAGATAGAGCCCATGTCCTAAGACTTGGGGCAGCCTAAAGTCCAAATCCCCAGCTCTGGCACTTTTTTGTTGGGTGATAACTGATAAGTTACTAAACTTCCCAGAGTCTCAACTTCCTCATCTATGTAAGAGGTTAATAATATCTATATCCTAGGGTTGTTTATATTTATATTTATAAACTAAAAATGCTCGGTATATATGCAAATACAGTGCTTTATTTGTACTGGGTGAATATATTGACATTATAGAGGTTCTTTCTAGACATTGGAAAGATATGTGTTAATTACTTGATTATCCCTGAATGCAGACTTCTTGACATTCCTTTTCACTGTTGAATCTATTTCCTGAGCCGTTACAACCACTGAACCAAAAGCGGGCACAAGAGTTGACCTGTCTGTCGTAGTACCATCGAACCACATATTCACTACAGTTTCCAAGCTTCAAGGCTTCTAAACATTTGGGATCTAGAGTAAGAAAAGGAATGTGTTGTTAAAGATTTTTCTTATATGAAAGAGATGAAAAATAAAAACTTTCTGAGACAATATAAACTATTGATTCTTCATGCCCACTAACAAACCAAATAAGAAAACATGGTTGCAAGTAAGTGAGAAAAGGGTTCACTAACACCCAAAGTATTTCTCCCGCCACCCAAAACTCTACCACTAGATAGATGTTTTCCTTTGAAAACATAAAAGTTTTGATCTTCATGAAACCACATTAACAATACATGTTTTCCTGAAAACCTGAGTGAGACTACATTGGCTGATGCTTTTTGAGAATTAGTTGACAGGGGAAAGATAGGAATTTTTTCATTTAGTTTAGATTTGATTTACAATCACGTGAGCATTTAATATTTGGAGTGAAAATGATTTCCACCTTCAATACATTTTCTCTCCCAATCTGTTCACAGAAAGCACCTCTGTGACCACACATAATTGTGCCTCCTAAAAGAAGGAAAACCCCTTAAGTTATAAAAAAATTAACTGCGCAGGTCTCTTTATGTCACAATTCTCTAACAGAGGGCAGCTCTTGCAGAGTGCTAAACAAACATAAAGCAAAGGAGAGCTTTGTTAATAATAAGACCACATTGTACTACATGAGGTTCCTTTAATTACAGAGGTTACCATTTGTTAAATCCCCTTTTATTGTGTGGTACTCTGTAGTGCCTTGATTAGCATTTCCTACCTGAGGAACTTATTCCATGGTGGGAAAAGCGGGGTTGGGGGGGTCGGGGAGGGGGGGGTTGCGGGCACCAAATAGGTAATTGCTATCTGAGACTTATAGTCTGTGAGGTGGTTTGTATAGCATAATCTTCATATCTTAGTAGCAAAACTAGCCCTCTCTCCATTTCCCTTAAACATTTCACCAGATTTGGAGTCTGTCCATTAATTTTGCGAAACTTAAATCTAAATCAACCTCTCCTATGTAGACTCCTTAGACCAAATGGAAAGGAGCCATAGATTTCCACTACCTCTGCTCTTAAAAACAAAAACTAAATCATGTATATTGTGTAACTTGTTTTTAAGCCAATCTAGACTTCTTTGGGGCATGGGTATTGTCCTTCTAGCATGTTCTGCAGAAAATACATAGGTAATGTATAATTTTCTATAGATATCAACTCTAGAGAAAATACGTTGATGAATCAGAATATAGATTTTAGCTTCTTTCTTGTAAAATCAAGGGGTCAAAAATTCAGATGCCTACATGCATGTAGGGCAAGGGTAAGATAATGGGTAGCAGAAGGAATCACGGCAAACAGGAGAACATAATCCTATCTAAAGGCATTTCAATTAAAATAATAATAAATACTATAAGTGCTTTAAAATTTCTTATAGACCAAACTCATTTCACAGCCATTCAGATTTCAAACACAATATATAACCTCTAGTGAAAAATATCTTCTGGTCTCCTTGTTTAGAGTCACAACATTTCTCTCTGGATGAGATTCTAGAAAGCATCCTTCCTGTGCCTCACATTGTAGGTACAGTAGCTGATTAGCAGATATCTCTTACCTTTGTACATCAAATTTTCTCGCTGTAAAATTGCAGTAGGGGTTGGAGTTCTGGTGTCTATATCCTCTGCCCTACTCTCAGGGGTGCTGAGCTGTGGACTGAGGGTGGTGGCAGCCTCAGATAAGGTAGTGGCAGATAGGCCATCAGTCCAGGTAAGCTCTGGAGGCTCATTCTTTCCATCCTGGTTGCCAGGGATACTGGGCTACACAGAAAATTCACAGTTTTAATTACTGATAATAACAAGTCAGAAAAGCTAGTTTGCTTCTGGGAACATTTAAGGAAAAGTTCAGCACTCTATGCCTCCTCAGCTCTCTGCTATTCACTATTTCAAACTAAAGTTCTAGAAATAAACCCCTCCTGTGTATGCATCTTGAATATCTAAGTGATAGATTTTTCCACCACTCCATGTGGGTGCATGTGTGTTTATACACCTACACACACACACACACACACACACACACACACACAAAGTCTATGTCTAGGCACAGATGCTTTTGTGCTGGGCCTTCCAGAGAAGGAGTGAAAGATGTGAGGAGTTTTAATTTTCATTCTTTTCTTAGTTACTGCTATGAACAAGGAAAATTACCACTAACTTCTTTAACATTTTTTTTTTCCTTGCAGCTCAGAAATTTATTGATGAAGAGGGTTAGGTCAGCTGGTGTTTACATGCTGACCCCTGCAGCCCTGTATCCCGGCTGTAGGGAGGAAGATGGCTGGCTTCTCTGATGGCCACAGGTGGTATCATCTCAGGAACATGCTGAGCCCTCTCTCCTGGGTCCCTGTTGCCATGGCTGGAGTCCAGCACTATCAGATAGGTTCCACTTCTGTTTCTTGTGCTTGAGCTAGAGTATCGCCATTTTTTAGGATCTCAGCATAGTATAGGCCAAATACCTGCTGATTATGATGCATCAGCTTGACAGACTTCCGGCCTAGTTCTGTCAACTCTCCTTTGATGTGATTAAGGCCTTCAGGGAAGGGTAGCAGAGACTCCTGCACGCCACGAACCAAACAGCATTTGAGAAACAAAAGGAGGCGCTGATCAATGATACTACGAACACGGTTTTCTTTCTTGGTGATGTTCTGGAGTTGTCCTATAAGACATACTGTGTTTTCACTGCTTAGGGCAGTAAAGCCCGGTCCTTGAGGTCACAATGAATTTCCTGAGACACCTGTTCACTCACCTCCACCATAGCTACTTCAGGCTTGGAGTTAAATTCCTCAGTCACAGCCTTGGTTATGCATTTCAGTTTAGCCACAAATCCAGGTGAGTTGAATAAAATTGAACCAGAGAAACTTCTAGCCACTAGTAAGACTGAGGCCAATATAGTCAAGTGGCGCAAATGGGACCCCATTTCCTGGACCCGGATTCTGTCCATCAGCAGAGTCTCAGGGAATTCTTCATTCTCAGGATCCCAGAGGAGGAGATTCAGGTAGCCCTGGTATAGCATCTTTATGGGATTGGGAGGATCTGAATTCTTAGCTGCCT
>CAUYPK010088477.1:0-10045 GCA_963574355.1 Loris lydekkerianus
TTTTTTTACCAGGACATAGCTGTATATTTGAAGAGCAACTATAAATTAGTGGAACAGAATAGAACATCCAGAAACAGACCAGCATGTGTACATACAACTTTTTTTCAACAAAGGTGCAATGTCAATGCAGCAGAGCAACAAGGGATTTTTTGGCATATGATTCTGGAACAACTGAATTTCCACATCCCCAAATTGAACTGAAATCCATACGTCAAACCATGAACAAAGAGCAACTCAAGAAGGATTAAAAGCTTAAATGTAACAACAAAAACTGTCAAACTTTTAGATGTATAGGAGAAATTATTTGTGACCTTGCACTAGATAGACCATTATTAAATAGGACAAAACAAAAGCTATAATTAAACAAACAGATAAACAAGAATTCAGAATTCATTGGAATACTATTAAAAAAAGAAAACTGGGAAACATTTTTAGGAATGTTTGGAAACATTCCTTGGAATGCACACCAGGAATGATTCCTTGCAAAAAACAAAGCTAGCAAAGAAACTGTATCAAGAATATATAAAGAACTCTTAAAACTCAACAAAGAGAACAGTCTAATTTTTTAAATGGCAAGAAATTTCCAAAGACATATCACTGAAGATATACAGATGGCAAATATGCACATGAAAGGATTCTCAACATTATGAGTCATTAGGATGCTGTGTATTGAAACAAAAGTAGTATGCACAATACATACACATCAGAATGGTTAAAATTAAAAACAATGATATACTGAGTGTGAGGATGCACAGAGAAAGGAACTGAAATGGACTGCCGTCAGAAATGGAAAATGGTACAAGTACCATAAATACTATGGAAAGTAATTTAGCAGGTTTTAAAATAAGGGAATGTAAATGGCCATGAGGAGAGCACTGTGGGTGATGAATATGCTGACTCTCTTATTATTGCCATGGGTTCACTGGTGCATACATATTTCAAAACTTTTGACATCGTACATCTGAAATGTGCACTGTTGATCATATACCAATTACACCTCTCTGAAGCCACTGAATGCAAGAGCAAACACTTAAAACACATGACACACACAGAGAAAGAACAGCCAGACACAATGCAGGATAATGTTAGAGTTGAGATCTCTAATCTTATAATAATGAGAAGTGGTAGATGTATTTTCAACAAGGACTTTTAACATGATGGGATCCGCATTTTTAAAAGTATATTAGACCCTCCATGGTTGACCACCTCTCTGCAGTGACCACCTCAAGTTGACCTAATTTTCATAGACCACACGTGCACCACACATACATATCTGTACAGTAGGCCTAGTTCCTTATGTTGGCCATCTGCATGTGTTGACCAGTTCATTATAGTCCCTTGGGTGGTCAATTCACAGAGACTCGATGATATATATTATGGCTGCAGAGTACAGCATTGCCTCAGGAGATGGCGTTGTGAGGAAAGCAGTTATAAGTTTACTGTAGAATTCCAAGTAGGAAGATAATGGCAACCTGACCTTGGGAAAGCATAAGAGAGAAGCAGGGTCAGGAACACACCAGAAGTGTCATTCGCACAGAGAGAAGTACAGTGGGATTCTCAGAGCTCTTTGAGAGTTCACGACATACCCTAGTTCTCATTCTATATGAACATAAAGCACATTTCTGAGATTAATGTCACTATAACACATCCGTGCTCTGTGGTGCACTGCTAAGCAATGCATACGCTAATATAGGACACAAAAAAAGGTCTTACACTCATGCAATGGTCCTACCTTTACAGTGCTTTCCATGTTGTTTAGCAAGAAATGTCAAATTCCTATAATTAATGGAAAGCAACTCATACTCCTCTGAGGCTTCCTCAGATGACCAGGTTAAGTCATCATTGTCATCCATAGTGTGCATTTGTTTTTTCACCTATAAAATAAAGAACAGTGCTTCAAAATATCCCCCAAATGTTTACAGAATAGTCTAAATGTACAGAAGTGGTCATTGTCCATTTTCTTTCTTTTCTTTTTTTTTTTTTATTAAGTCATTTTTACATAGATCTTAAACACATTTATACCATTTTGGGATTCGATGTGTTGATTATTTGTACAACTTTACCTCTTTTATGTTTACATAGATGGAGCTGGAAAATATTTTTCTTAGTAAAGTATCTCAGGAATGGAAAAAAATATCCGATGTACTCAATTTATAATCACTCACACTTTCATACGAAAGATGAATCACAACTATAGCACAGGATGAAGGAGAGAAGTGGGGGAGGGGAAAGGAAAAGGGTGGGTCGATAGAGGGAAGGTTAGTAGGGGGACCACACCTATGGAGCATATTGCAAGTACAAGTTGGATCTATCAGGTGTAGAACACAAATGTCTTAACACTGTAATTGGGTAAATGAGGTAAAGGCTATGTTGATTAGTAGGATGTGAGCACTCCAATTTGTATAAATAATTAACATATTGAATCCCATAATGGCATAAATGTATTCATGATCTACGTACAAATGACTTAAGAAGAAAAAAAGAAAAAAGGTATTGATATTTAATTTTAATTTATAATTGTGTACAATGAGAAAAACAATTGATTTTTAAAATATTCATCTACTATCCTGCAATCTTACTCATTTATAATTTCTGTTTTCTTTGTTTTGTAGGTTCTATCAAATTATGTATACATGCAGTTATGTAATTTGTGAATAAACACTGTTCTACTTCTCCCTTTAAAAAAAAATTCTCCGCTGCATTTGGGCAACAAAAGTAGCTAGCTTTAAATATTAGCAGGAAAATCAAATATCTCGAGGAAGAGCTGACTTAAATTATAACTATTCACGTAATGTTTATGTTCACTTCTTGCTTTCTTTTCACTTTTTCCTCCTTCCTTCTTTTCCTTTTCCTTCTTGACATACAGAGACTGTGTTACAACTCGGTCTTACTTCTGATTAGGGCTTAGCATTATTGAGTAGTTGTAGGATCCCAAAATGTGAGTAGCTGTTTCTGTTTCATTGCATACCAGCTTTGGAGTAGATTGATTGAAACTCATAACTGGGATGCTCATTTATTCTGAGAATGAAAATCAAGAGAATCATTGTTGTAGGTCTATTTGCATTTTACAGCCTTAAAACAATTTTAGGGGGGAGAGGCTGCCATCTTGTGTTTGCTCGGTTTATTGCTACATAAAAATGCACCTCTTCAGACCAAGTTTCATACTATGTGGAACTTAAATTACATTACAATTATAAACAAATGCTGAAGTGTTACTCAGTGTCCTGACTCCTTAAAAAAAAGGGGGGGCAAATAAAACATACCATTGGGGATATATATTCTTTTACCAAATGAGAAAACATCATAGATACCATCTAATTCCTCTTTTTTAAATAACTGGGAGTTCAGAAAAGAACAATTGATATTCCTTAGGTCTAGGCTACTTTAGAACTTTTTTTTTTCAGGTACATATCTTACTATTTAGAACTTTTAAAGCATGGGATTTACATTTATACATAAGATGATGTTTTAATTCTGAAGTAAGGCCCTCTGAAAAAAATGAGTAAGTGAAAGATAGCTCTTGAATTTGACATTAATAACATAAAATCTAAATTCTATTGTAGGGCTAACACTTTCTAGATTCATCTCTCATAATTTTTTTCCATTTTCATTTCAATATCACCATAGGAAGTAATTTTATGGTCTAGACTAGCTACAGCAAAGCATTCGTTGCTAGAAAATGTCTGTAAACCACAAAGTATGCCTTAAAGTTGTTCTAAACTTTGGTTTCAATAGGACCACAGGCCTCTCAATAATTTGACAAATATTAGTGCCATCTTGTGGTTATATATAATATTGCAATAAAATAGCACTAGCGTGAGTTGGGTTTTTTTTTTTTTTTAGTTTTTTGAGCCAATAAACTAAATCTATTTTTCTTTTTTTTTACTATGTGTCCCTAAAGTTGCCATACATAAGGGGGAAAATGGGAAATTATAGCTAAATTGTGAAATTTTACAAAATAGTCTCTACATGTTGGCCACTTCTTTGTAAAATTTCATGATGAGTATTTTATAAAGAAAGGTGCAATTTAGCTGCAATTTCCCATTTTCCCTATGTATGGTGACTTGTGGGGCAACTTTTGGGATACCCTTGTATTTATTTAAGTCTAACCATGTACTAATGGCTGGTATTTACTGGGAATTCTATTACAATACAATGACTTAAATTCACTGAAAAGTTAATTACAATCAAATAACTTCCAAAACATGTGAAACTTCCTTATTACAAAATATAATGAAGATAGATCTCTTCACAGAGAGAGATCTAAGGATTATTAGTCCCAAAAGTTGTACTCAATAGAAATAGGCCCTACAGTCACAGAAGCCTGGTGAATGCTACATGGCCCCTTTCTTGGTGAGTCATAGTGAATATTCACTTATTTAAAGGTAGGGAAAAATCAGTCTACTTAAGTCATTTTTAAACTAGTATTTTCCAAATATATCAGACTGTAAATTCTTTTTTACCAAAACTAAAGGTATTAATATCACCAGATAATATCTTGTTGAAATAAACTTGATAAAAACAACAAACTTTCAAACATAGAAGACTTGAGAATTAGATATAAATCTTTTACTGAACCTACATCAAAAGAACAAGGTCTCTAGTTACTCATGTTAGAATCATAACAAGGTGAAGGTCTCAAGCTATTAAGGTTTCTCAATCACTAATGGTTCTCTAGGTTAAGAATTTGAAAATGGTCGCAAATTTCCTAGAGAAATTTGGCTCTAAAAAAATTATTAAATTTTAATAATAGCATCTATCAGCCTCTAAGTGAGAAATGTGGCAAATTTTACCTATGAAGTCAAATCAAAGCAAGAAAAATTAGATAACTGGATAGGAAAACTGGCTATCCATATGTGTAAGAATGAGGTCTGGCCTTATCTCACACCTTATAGAAACATCAATTCAAAATAGATTAAAGACTTCTAACCCATCAGAAGGAAACTGAGCAATACTCATTGAGGTTGGTCTTGGCAATGGTGTTTTGGGTATGACAATAGAAGCACAAGAAACACAAGCAAAAATAGAAAAATGGAATATATTAAACTAAAAGGCTTTTGCATGGACCAAAAAAAGGCAATCTATGAAATTGGAGAAAATATTTCACACTATATATCTGATAAGAAACTAATATCTAAAATATTGTATATAAGGAACTACTACAATTCGATAGCAAGAAATAAAAATGGGATTTTTTTTTTTTTTATTGTTTTTGTTTTTTGAGACAAGGTCTCAAAAACTGGTTGCTCAGGCTAGAGTGTAGTGGCATCATCATAACTCACTGCTACCCCAAATGCCTGGCTCAAACCATCCTCCTGCTTCAGCCTCCCAAGTACCTGGGATTACAAATGCCACCAAGCCCAGTTAATTTTCCTATTATTTTGTAGAGAATGGGTCTTACTATGTTGCTCAGGCTGGTCTTAAACTCCTGGCCTCAAGTGATCTTCCTGCTTTAGCTTCCAAAAATGTCACACATGGCCACAAATTGATTTTTAGAAATGAGTAAAAGACCTGAATAGACATTTATCCAAAGAAGACATATAAGTATCTAACAAGCATATGAAAAGGTCCTCCACATCATGGAGTATCAGCAAAATTCAAATTAGAACCACACTGACATACATGTATCTCCTCACACCTATTAGTCTGGCTATTAGTAAAAAACAAAAGATAACAAGTGTTGGCTAGGATCTGAAGAAAAAGTTACACTGTTGGCAGGAACATAAATTTGTACAACCATTCTGGAAAACAGTAAAGCCTTTCCTCAAAAATAAATAAAACAATTGACCTACCATAGGACTCAGCAATCCAACTGCTGGGTATTTATTCAAAGGAATTGAAATCAGGATCTGGAAAAGATATTAGCACACCTGTGTTTATTGCAACATTATTCACAATAGCCAAGATATAGAAACAACCTAAATTCTACCAATGGAAGAATGATGCTGTGGTTTGAAAGTATATTTCCCCCTCAAATTCACATGTTGGAATCTGAGACCCAATGTGTTAGTTTTATGAGGTAGGGCCTTTAGTAGGTTAAGTCAAAGCGTTCTATCCTTTATGGGATTAGTATCTTTATAGAGGGCTTGAGGGAACTAGCGAGGCCCTTTTGCCCTCTGCCTTCTGCCGTGCAGGATGCAGGTGCCAGCATGGAGACACACAGTAAACTTTCCCCAGCCCAAGGGTGCCTCTGCCTTGGTCTTGGCTTCCCAGCCTCTAGAACTGTAAGAAGTGAACTTATGTCATTTATAGATTGCCCAGCCTAAGATATAGTAGCCCAGAATGTGCTAGGACTCGTGGATACAGAAAATGTGTCATATACATGTAGTGCAATATTATTCGGCCTTTAAGAAGGAAATCCTGAAATATGCAACAACAAAAATGAGCCAAACACAAAAAGACAAATACTGCATGATCTTTTGCATGAACTTAAAAATGTCAAACTCAAAGAAGCTGAAGAGTAGAATGGCAGTCACCAGGGAGTGAGGGGTGGGGGTCAGGGTAGAAGACATTACCAAGATTTTGGTCAAAGGATACAAAGTTTCAGTTATATGGGGGAGTAAGTTCAAGAAACCTATTGTACAACCTGGTAACTATAGTTAATAACAACATATTGGATACAGGAAAATTGCTGAAAGTAGATTTTTAAGTGTTCTTACCAAAAATAGGTATATGAAGTAATATGTGTTAATTGTTTTAATGTAGCTTTTCCATAATGTATACATAGTTCAAAGCATGTTGTACACCATAAAAAGAAAAATATACATAATTTTCATTTTTCCATTAAAAATGAATAATAAAAAGAAAGAAAGAAATGTGGTCATTTGCAACATACAGATGGGCCTGGAGGACATTGTGTTGAGGGGAACGAGCTAAACACAGAGAGACCAGTGCTGAGTCATCTCACTTACCTGTGCAGATGAATCAGAATAGTCAGATTCATAAAAGCAGAGAATAGGATGTGAGTGCCATGGGCTGGGCGGAGGGAGGACGAGGAGAGATGGTGGTTAAAGGGTACAAACTTTCAATTATGCTAAGTAAGTTCTGGAAGTTTGGGAGATCTGTGCAAGACAGCACCTATAGCAAATGATATAAAACAAACCTATATATTGTATTCTAAGCATTTCCTGAAAGAGTAGATCTTAGATTAAATATTATTACCACAATATTAATACCACTACTAAGAATAATAATAAAAAGAAGGAAGGAGGAAACTTTGGAAGGTGATGATATGTCTCTGGTCTCAGCGGTGGTGATGGCTTCACAATGTATATGTCTTCATTGAGTTTTATACATCAAACAGGTACAGCTTTTTATGGGTCAATCATGCATAAATAAAGTGGTTTAAAAGTTATCAAATGTAGGGTGGCACCTGTGGCTCAAAGGAGTAGGGCACCAGCCCCATATACTGAAGGTGGTGGGTTCAAACCTGACCCCGGCCAAAAACTGCAATCGGCAAATGTTAAAAACAAAGCAAAACAAAAAATAAACTTACTGAGTGCCTACTTTAATCCAACACTTTGCCATGTTAAATCCTGGTCTTCACAGGGTTATATCCAGCGGGGTAAAAACATACAATAAACAGGCTGACATACTATAAAACATAATTTATACGATTAGTGTTACTAGAAGAAGAAAACATGTCAATAGAAGAGCAGGGAGACCTAGGTCAGTTGGCAGGTTGAGGAAGGCATTGCTGAGAAAATTACATTTGAGGCCTGGAGGATAAGAAAGTGTCAACCAGGCAAAAGGGGAAGGGAATTAGGAGGGGGAGCTTTTTAAGCACAGAAGGTAACTGGCTTATCCAAAGACTAGAACAGGTGAGGGCCCAAGATGAAGTTAGAAAAAGGGTAAGTCCTGGAAACCACATCACAGATTTTGTATGTTGTTGCAGGTATGCTTTGGATCTGAATGTTTGTGAATGTACACTTTTTATGGTGTACAAAATTCATAAGTTGAAACCTAATCCCCAGTGTGATGGTACAAAGAGGGGGGCTTTTGGGAGGTGACTAGGTCATGAGGGTTGAGCTGTCATGAACAGGCCTGCATTCTTATGACAGAGGGTGGAGCAGCCATGAAAAGGCCTGTGTGCTTATGAAAGAGGGCAGAGCTGTCATGAAAAGGCCTGCATCCTTATGACAGTTGAGCTGTCATGAACAGGCCTGCATTCTTATGACAGAGGGTGGGGCTGTCATGAACAGGCCTGCATCCTTATGACAGTTGAGCTGTCATGAACAGGCCTGCGTCCTTCCTGTACAATAGAACCACTGGACTTAATATTAATAAAATAGCTATTTCCCAACACTGAGTTTCAGGGCCATTTGCTGAACAGCTACTGTAACTGGAACATGAAGTCTTGCATTGATGACTGCAAAGTGAAAACCAGCTGCAAGGAAGGCTGAGGGTCCAGGCACAGGCTTCATGCAGGGCTGGTTTGAACTACAGGTTGGTGGGAGGGGCTAGGCCCGAGTTCTGCCCTAAGTAACCCTCCTTAGACAAAAAGACACAGAAAAACAAGCAAAAAAACAAACAAACAAACAAAACAAACAATAACAACAATAACAATAAAAGCTGTTTCCAAGAGGAGATGGAATCAAACAATATGAATATTCATACACCACAAAGTACCTAAAAATATATCAATACCAGAGTCACTTATGAGACTAGTCACCAAAAACAATTCTCTTATTAATCTTAAATATGGAAAAAACAAAAGATCTTTTACCATCTATTCAACCAGAGCCTACAGAGAGGAAGACTGGAAGCCCAACTGCTAAGTAAAATATCTCACCATGTGCCGGCTGGTGTTGGGGTTCCAAGCCTCCTGCTGTGGCTTTCAGGAGAGCAAGCTGGCTTTGCAATCCTGCCGGCTCCCTCAAACTGTAGGGATCATGTTGAAACCTGCCCTTTTCCCTTTGGTCAGCTCACTGAAAGATCAACTAACAATTATGGTAGATTAATAAGAAAAAGGTTTATTTCCAAAAACCGTGTGCATGGGGGGAAACACAAGAATGATTGCCAATGTCCCAGTGATAGTCAGAGACCTTTATAGATGGCTTTTAGACAGGAGGGGGGAGAGTGTGGAGCGTATACATGGAACAAGTGGTCGCTAGAGGGATGTGTGGATGGTGGAAACAGATTGAATTGTAGATTAACCTGAAAGACATATCTGGAGCTTCAAATGAGCTTAGGGCCAGGTCTATTCCTATGCAATAAGGAAGTTTGGCCTTTTCTGATTCTAAATCAGGTTATTCAGGCTTTACAGAGGAGAGGCCAGTGCTTTCTGATCAAAAATGGTCTTTTAACTTAAAATATTCTTTATCTCAAGGAATTATATTTTGGGGTGAAATTTCCTTAGCTCCTTCATAATGTACAGGTTTACAACATCTGATTTTCTAAGGTTTGTGCTTCTGATCAGTGAACTCGCCATTTTAGTTATTTGCATTTTTCTGATTACTGGTGTTTTTGATAACTTCTTTAATAAACTTGTCTGTTGTTTGTTACTTGTGAATTGACTTCTCATGAAATCTAACCATTTCCATGTTGGATTTCCTGTCTTTTTCTTACTGATTTTCAGAAGTTCATATATGTTCAAAATATTAATCTCCTGTCTGTTCAGGCACTGAAGATATTCCCAGAGTGGCATCTGTTAACTAACTTTTCTATAGTATCCTCAGTTTTTCTTTTCTTTTTTTTTTTTTTTAATTGTCAAATCATAGCTGTGTACATTAGTGCAATCGCCTATACCCATTCTAAGATGCACTATAGATGTGGCCCCACCCATTACCCTCCCTCCACCAAAACCTCCCCCCTCCCTTCCCCTTCCTTGGCCCTTTCCTCATACTCTTGTGCTATAGTTGGGTTATAGCTTTCATGTGAAAGCTATAATTTAGCTTCATAGTACGGCTAAGTACATTGGATACTTTTTCTTCCATTCCTGAGATACTTTGCTAAGAAGAATATGTTCCAGCTCCATCCATGTAAACATGAAAGAGGTAAAGTCTCCATCTTTCTTTAAGGCTGCATAGTATTCCATGGTATACAT
>CAUYPK010088479.1:0-37843 GCA_963574355.1 Loris lydekkerianus
TTCTATAATAGACATACTCTTATTTGACAAAGTGAATGTCGCTTTTTTTTAATTATTATTATGATTGCTGAATATGTCGTTGAAGGAATCCTATGATTTCTTTTCTAAATGTATTGATCTTTATTACATCTTCTTCTTCTTCTTTTCTTTTCTTTTTTTTTTTTTTTTTTTATATACAGAGTCTCACTTTGTCACCCATGGTAGAGGCTGTGGTGTCACAGCTCACAGCAACCTCCCGCTCCTGGGCTTAGGCGATTCTTTTGCCTCAGGCTCCAAGTAGCTGGGACTACAGGAGCCCACCACATTTTCATTCCTTCTTTATGAGGTTTTTGTTTCTAGTACTTATCTTAAACATTGTTATTCTTATTGAATTCTAACCCGTTTTAATTTTGTGAAACCAAAACGTGGAAACCAAATAAATACAAATATTATAAAAACCTTATTATCTTTCTTATTCTCAGATTAATAAGAATTCATTCCACTTAATTCACTCTATTCATTTTAAACAATTGTTTACTATGTGATAGGCACAGTACAAGCTACTGGAAACATCAGAAATTAAAAGATTACCCATCTTCAAGAGACTTACACGCTATTGAAAGATACAAATGTATACCAATAATTATCACATATAGCAAGGTAAGTGATATATTAAAAATATACACAAAAAGGAAGACCTAACCCCAAAGAGAAGTGGATAAAGAACAAGCAAGATACTGAGAAAAGAGGTCAGATCAACATTTTATTGAGTGCCTGCCATTAAGAACTTTAGTTATCACTAGTTGCAAAATATAGTACTGGACGAAAGCAAAAAAAAAAAAAAAATTAAAAAAATTAAAAAGAATGTGGTCCTTCCAGGGAGTCCTCCAGTTCCCTCCCCCAGGACCTTTAGTACTGATTCTTCTACCCGGAGCCCTTGGATTTCTCTATGCTTCATGGAAACTGCAATATCTGCATCCTCCCAGAGTTTGTGCAACAGCAACTCCCTTTTCCTGACTGTGAGAGGAAGGGCTTTGTAGGCCATCTCCCAAAGCTTAGATGCCCTAATAGCATGAGCATATCCATGACAAACTAGCAACTGCAACAGTTTGTTTAACTTATATCAAAACATTTCTTTGTGTGTTTGTAGGAGGATGCCACAACATCTTTATGTCACAGGAACAGGGACAAGAGCCATAGTAGCCCAGATAGGATAACTGCACTGATGCAGAAATGGGCACACAGATGTGAATGTTAGCATGCAGGGCAAGGAAGTCTTCACACAGGTGGATGTATTTTGTCAGGCCAGGCCATACAAGGAAACTTGCGGACCCAGTGGGAGGCATAGTGAGGGTGAAGAAATGAGTGATTCTCACACAGAGAGGTATGTTGAGGGTGAAACACACAGTGATGGGGTGTCAGAGGGAGAGAAGAGAGGAAGAGCTTGGTTGTAAAGAGAGGGCAAAATAGAGAGAGGGCTGATAGGAGAGAGATTGATGTACACAAAGTTGACTTATGAGAGAAGGAGACACACAGAGACAAGCTGTGGTGGGATATATGGCCACCAAAATACAGAGAGCTCGAGGGGCCAAGAGAGAAACAGAGAGTTGTCTGCTGCAGAGTAGAGACAGAGAACATGGTGGGCCAAAACAGAACCAGGGAGACAGAGGGGGCCTTGAAGGCAGAAAGAGACACAGAGTGAGGTGTTATTCTAACACAGACAAACAGAGATTGCTATCAGGTGGAGAGATTCCCAGAGGGTGTCTTGTGGCTACAGGACCCACAAACAGGCTGGCAAGGGCAGACACATACATAAACTGCCCCATGAGGGGATAGAGGCACCAATAGAGACACACTAAACATGGGATATTGGTATGACCACACACACTGCACCTGACCTCATAGCTGCCTGTGGCTTCGGAATCAAGTCCCTGGGCCCTTGGTCTGGGCTGGGTCACAGGGCTAAGCAATGGCCCTGATTTCTACAGGGTAGATTCAGACTTTGCAGTGTGTGGCTTGTCATCCTTTCAGGAGTCTTGGCCTCCCAGCCAGGCCTTTGTCCGCTTGGGCACCCAGACAGATTAGGTGTATGAGATAGCACTGTTCACCCTACAGGGTCCAAGGAGACTAAAGTAGGCCAGTACATACTATCCATGGACAATTGGAAAAGAAATGTCATTCCCAGGACTGTGATTGAAAGAGAAATGAATAGCAAACATGGGCCTGGACATGGAGCCCCAGTGTGGTCCATTGCCTGCTATGGTGGGGCTCCTAACTGTGCCCACTGATAGGTGACAGAATGTGCCAAGCCTGGCTCACAATAGGGAAAGCATAGGAAGAGTCCTTTCCCTGCCCCCCAGGTCACAGCAGAGTAGCACTGAGGATAGGAACAGGGGACAATAAGTGTGGTTAGGAAACAAACACAGGTGAAGGAGGAAGAAAGTGGCATGATTTTTGCCCGAGAAGATATTTGTCTTGCACTGAGACTGGGAAAAATTCCTTCTTGCACTGAGACTGGGACAAATTCTTCCATTTTGAAGTACCCACCTAGACCCCTGGCAGTCCTTAGCCTTTAACGTCCCAGTGCTCACCAGGGTCTTTGGGAAGTGGCTCCCTGCTGGAGGGGCATCCCTTCAAAAGCCACAGCCCACCAGGAGTAAACCTTATAGCCCCTTTGCTCTCTCACCTGGACACTATCCTGCTCTTTCCAAAGATACGCACTAAACATGAAGACCCTTTCCTGCACTGGCCCCTTTTAGCCTCACACTATGGTCTGGATGTCCATTCCTCCCTGATTGAGTCCTGACCAGCATGTTCACATGGGAGTCAGTCATCCCACAATGTGCCACCTTTCAGGCATCCTTCATTACAGGAAATAGGCGAGAAGGTCTATGCCTGACTCCATGTCACCTGGGCAGAAGGGCATGTTCTCTGAGCATGGGATCCTCATCCTCCTAGGACCCTCTCACAGGGCCCACCACTGGGACGTGCCTCTAAACCTGGCCCATCTCTCTCAATCTCTGCTGTGGGCATGTCCATTCACAAGGCCACACATGTACAAGGAGGAATGAGGAACCATGCCTCAGGGAAAAAAAAAAAACAAAAAACACCTCTTCCCTCCAGCTCTCTGTGCCACTATCCCCAGACACAGAAAGCCAGAGACCCTTTTCCTTACTCACCCTGTCAGTCTCCAATCCTGCAACCAGTTACATCACACTTGTACTTCTAGACAAAAGCTGCGGGGAATCCTGGCTTTGATGCTTGGTGTGCGGGCCAGGGACAAAGGCTGAATGGACAGCTCACCAGAGGAAGAAGCTCCTACACTGTACCAAGGTTCACGTTTCTCTTTCCTTGTGTCCTGTCAGGCCTGTGAGTGATCTCACACTGTATTACTTCCCGGGCAATTAGGGTTTGCCAGAGACACATGATGTCTGTCCAAAGGCCCTAGACACACAGTTCCTCGTGTGCAAAGTTTGCAGAAAATCATCTGGGCTTTATCTTTGCCTCATATACCCAAGCTAAACCAGGTCAGGCACAATTCCAGGCTCTCTGCACACTAAGCTCCTGTTTGGCTGAAGACCTCCACTTTTTTAGGGCCACCCTTGGTTTACGCATGGATACCCAACAAAAAATTCAAGTGTTCCTAGTGCTTTAATTCATTCACTGGGTCGTCTCTGGCCCTCTATGCACACAGGGATGCAGCAATACTTGGTAGACTCTATTGCACTCCACATGAAGACATCCTTTGTGCATTTTCCATTAACAACCATTCCTCCATTCTGTCTCCTATTTGTGAGAGACACAGAAACTTCATTGCCTGCAGCCACTGAGGCCTCTCAATCCTCCATTTCCAGCATCTAGAATCGTGTGGTTCAAGCACAGGCAAGAGATAACACACACACAACACACACACACATAAATACACACACACACACACACACACACACAGAGGATATCACAAGAGAACAAGCACACAGAGACCAAGACAGAGAAGAACTCATGATTTGAGAGCATACCATGAGTCTCTGAAGTACATGCCAACTCTGGGATTTGCCCACATTCTTCTGGGCAGGCACATTGTCCCTTCACAATTCCACATCCTTTGTAATCTCTGCTCCTGTGTTCCACAATACACTTATTTCATACCACCACACTGACCCAAATTGTAACTTTTAGCAATGGAAAAAACAGCTGAAAGAGACTTGGATTGCTACCAGGTTTTGAAGTTTGAAAAGTTGGTTTGAAAAGTTGGCACAGTGATTCTCTAGTCAGTCTATACATGTGCTGGGAGGCTCCAACGGGAGGATATGGGGAGCTCCACTGAATGGCTGGGAATGGCTGGGAGAGACCTCAGAGTAGCTTGATACCCAAATCATTCAGGGAAACACACTGATTCAGCCCAGCTTCCTCCTCAGTGATCCTGAACCTCTATTGGGTTTGAGTTTCCAATATGACATGTGGGTCTCTCAACTTGCCTTTTTATCTCTGACCTCAGAATAAAATTTGGTAGCCACTAGAGACTCTAGAGACTCACCTACAACACTGTAGCCCACATACCAGACATGCAGGCCTCCAGATCCAATACTGGGCTCCTCATTTGACTTGCTCTATCTCTTGTATGTCATGGTGTCTCCCTCCCTCAGGTAGTAGTCCAGGGGATTGAGCCACAGGTCCTCGATGATCATCTAGCAAGAAATGAATGACACACACTGCCCTGAAATAAGCCCACATCTCAGAATCCTACAAATGTGTGCTGGGGACTACTGTTGAATCCTACAAATGTGTCCTGGGTACTACTGTTGACAAACAAAGGCTTCCCATTTCAGCAATCTGGTTAGAACCTGGGAAGTTATGATTTGATAACCAGCAGATGAAGCTCTGGACATTGCTGTCCATCTCAAAGCAGGGTGCTTCATTGTCATCATTCCAGTACCACTGTACTGAAGAGGAATCACATGCCTTGTACCCTGAATGAGAGGATATTAGGGAAGGATTGATACCGGACTAGACACCATTACTGCCCTCTACAGTCATCCAGGCAGCCACATCCCATCAGCTCTAGACACATCCAGGCAGCCACAACAAGTTTGGAGACATAGACATTTGGAATCCAACAGAAAACCAGGAAATAAAACCAACAACTTTCAACCACCTAATCTTCCAGAAACCAAACAAGAACCTTCACTGGAGGACAGACTCCCTATTCAATCAATGGTGCTGGGAGAATTTGAGATCCACATGTAAATTACTGAAACTGGACCCGCACATTTCCCCACTAACAAAAATTGATTCCAGATGGTAAAGGACATAAATGTAAAGGCATGAAAGAATAAAAATCCTCTAAGAAGGAATGAGAAAAACACTGGAAGATACTGGCCTGGGGACAGACTTTATGAAGAAGACTGCCATGGCTATAGCAACAACAGAAATAATAAACAAATGGGATTCAATTAAATAGAAAAGCTTCTGTACAGCCAAGGAGATACCAAAACAAACAGACAACCTCCCCAATGGGAAAGGATATTTGCATACTTGCATATTTGAATCAGACTAAAACTTAATAACTAGGATTTATACAGAACTTAAATTAATCCACAAGAAAAAAACCAATTATCCCATACATCAATGGGGAAGAGAGGTGAATACAACCTTATCTAAAGAAGTCAGACGAATGGCTAGCAAACACATGAAAAAAATAGGTATGATAAGCATCGCTAAGTATTAGAGAAATGCAAATTAAAACCATCCTAAGATAACATCTATTCCCAGCGAGAATGGCCCATACCAGAAAATCTCAAAGCTGCAGATGCTGGTGCAGATGTGGAGAGCGAGGAACACTTTTACACTGCTGGTGGGACTGCAAACTAGTACAATCTTTTTGGAAGGAAGTATGGAAAAACTTCAAAGAACTCAACCCAGACCTCTTTCTTGTTTGATCCTGCGATCTCAGAGATATTTCTCTTCCACTGAGACTGAAACAAATTCCTTTGGTCCATTTTCAAAGTCCCCACCTGGAGCTCTGGTAGTCCTGAGCCTTTAACTTTGAATTGTTCACCAGGGTTTTTGGGAATTGCCTGCCTCTTAGAGGGGCAACCACTCAAACTCCACAGGCCACTGGGAGTAAACCTTGTGGCCCTTTGCTCTCTCTCCCAGACACTCCCCTGCTCTTTCCCAAGGTACACAGTAAGCATGAAGACCCTTTCCTGAAGTGGCCCCTTTCAGCCTTATACTATGTCTGGATGTCCATCCTCCCTGAGTGACTCCTGACCAGCATGATTTACATGGGAGTCAGTCATCCCATGATGTGCCACCATTCAGGCATCCTTCAGCACAGAAGGTAGGCTAGAAGGCCTATGCCTGGTTCCATGTCACCTGGGAAGAATGGCATGCTCTCCAAGCATGGGATCCTCATCCTCAGAGGACCCTCTCACAGGGCCGGCTGGCATGTGCCTCTAAACCTGGACCCTCTCTTTCCATCTCTGTTTGTGGGCATGTGCATGCCCAGACAAAAGACCACACATGTACAAGGAGGCATGGTGACCCATGACTCAGGGAAGGAACCACCTGTTTACTGCAGCTCTCTGTGGCACTATCCCCAGACAGAAAGCCAGGGGCCCTTTTCCTCACTCACCCTGTTAGTCTCCAGTCCTAAACCAGCTACATCACACTTGTACTGCTACACAAAAGCTAGAGGGGATCTGACCTTAATGCTTGGTGTGCTGATCAGGGACAAAGGGTGAATGGACAGCCCACCAAAGGAATAAGGTCCCATGCTGTACCAAGGTTCACATTTGTCTTTCCTTGTGTCCTGTCAGGACTGTGAGTGATCCCACACTCCATTACTTCCTGGGTAATTAAGGGTTGACAGCAACACATGATGCCTGTCCAAAGGCCCTTGACACCCAGTTCCTCATGTGCAAAGTCTTCAGGGGGTCAGTCCTCTGGGCTTCATCTTTGCCTCATATAAAAGCTAATCATGTCAGGTACAATACCAGTCTCTCTGCACACTAAGCTCCCGTTCAGCCCATGGCCTCAACTTTTAGTGAGACCCTTTGTTTACAAATGAATACCTAACAAAAAATGCAAAATTTCCAAGTGCTTCCATTCATTCACTGCGTCACCCTGCCACTCCTATGCACACAGCAACACAGCAATACTTGGTAGACTTTATTGCTACTCCACATGAAGACACATCCTCTGTGCATTTTCCACTAACAACCATTCCTCCATTCTGTCTCCTTTTTTTTTTTTTAATTAAATCATAGCTGTGTACATTGATATGATCATGGGGCATCATACACTAGGTTCATAAACTGTTTGACATATTTTTATCATACTGGTTGACAGAGCCTTCCTGGCGTTTTTTTAGTTATTGTGCTAAGACATTTACATTCTACATTTACTAAGTTTCACATATATCCTT
This sequence comes from Loris lydekkerianus, assembly GCA_963574355.1. NCBI lineage: Eukaryota > Metazoa > Chordata > Mammalia > Primates > Lorisidae > Loris > Loris lydekkerianus. The sequence goes on from CAUYPK010088479.1 coordinate 7,403, forward strand.
GTAAGATGCACCACAGGTGTGATCCCATCTGTCTCCTATTCGTTAGAGACATAGAAACTTCATTGCCTGCAGTCACTGAGGCTTCTCAATCCTCCATTGGCGGCATCTAGAAATCTTTGGTTCAAGAACAGGCAACAGACAAACACACAGACACACAAACACACACACACACACACACACACACACACACACACACACACACAAACACAGGATATCACAAGAGTTAAGAGCACAAACAGACCAAGACAAAGAAGAACATGTATGAATTGAGGGGATACCGTGAGTCTTAAAATAAAATGCCAACCCTGGAAATTAGATGCCCACATTCTTCAGCTGGGCCAGGCACATTGTCCCTTGACATTTCCCCATCCTTTGCAATCACTGCTCCTGTGCTCCACAACACCCTCACTTCAATCACCACACTGTACAGAACTGCTGCTTTGAGCAATAAAAAAAACCACTGGAAGAGAATTGGAAGGCAACATGGGAGTTTGACAAGGTGACACAGCCATTCTCAAGTCAATCTACACATGTCCTGGGAGGCTCCGATGGGGAGATCCAGGGATCCCCACTGAATAGCTGGAAATCTCTAGGAGGGAACTCAGGGTGCATTGAAACCCATGGCACCACCATTCAGGGAAACACACTGGGATTCAGCCTTTGCTTCCTCCTCAGTGGTCCTGAACCTGTATTTGCCTTGAACTTTCAGCACGACATGTGTCTCTCAACTTGCCTTACACTCTAACCCCAGGATTAACTTTCGTGACCACTGAATCCACTCTAGAGACTCACGTACTCCACCATACCTCAGACACTAAACAATCAGGCCTCCAGGCCCAATCCTGGGCTGCTCACCTGACTTCCTCTGTCTTCTCCATCATGGTGTTTCCCTCCCTTAAGTAGTAGTCCAGGGGATTGAGCCACAGATCCTTGATGATGATGTAGAAGCAAAAGAATGACATGCTATGCCCTGAATTAAGCCCATGTCTCAGAACCCTACAAATGTATGTTGGAATCTCCTGGTGACAACCAAAAGCTTCGCACCTCAGTAATCTGGTTAGAACCTGGGAAGTTGTGGTTCGATAACCAGCAGATGAAGCTCTAGACATTGGTGTCCTTCCAAAACAGGGTGCTTCATTGTCATCAGCCCAGGACCACTGGATTGGAGATGCCTTATAATCTGGAGGAGAGGAAATTAGGGCTGAAGTGAGACCAACCTAGGCACCATCACTGCCCTCTGCAATCATCCAGACAGCCACATCACACCAGCTCTGGAGATGTAGACATTTGGAATTGAACGGAAAACCAGGCAATGAATCCAACAACTTACAACCTCTTAATCTTCCACAAACCAAACAAGAACCTCCACTGGGGGACAGACTTCCTATTCAGTCAGTGGTGCTGGGAGAATTGGAGATCCATCTGTAAAAGACTGAAACTAGACCTGCATCTTTCTCCACTCATAAAAATTGATTCAAGATGGTAAAGGACATAAATTTAAGGCATGAAAGAATAAAAATCCTCCAAGAAGGAATAGGATAAAAACTGGAAGATATTGGCCTGGGGACAGACTTTATGAAGAAGACTGCCATGGCTATAGCAACAACGGCAATATTAAACAAATGGGATTTAATTAAACTGAAAAGCTTCTGTACAGCCAAGGAGACAACAACAACAACATATAGACAACCACCCAATGGGAAAGAATATTTGCATATTTTGAAGCAGACAAAAGCTTAATAACTAGGATTTATACAGATCTTAAATTAATCCACAAGAAAAATACAACAATCTCGTACATAAGTGGGGAAGAGATCTGAATATAACCTTCTCTAATGAAGACAAATAGCTAGCAAACACATGAAAAAATTAGGGATGATGAGCATCCCTAATTATTAGAGAAATGCAAATTAAAACTACCCTAAGATGTCATATAACCCCATCAAAAATGGTCTACATCATAAAATCTCAAAACTGCAGGTGCTGGTGTGGATGTGGACATCAAGGAACACTTCTACACTGCTGGTGGGACTGCAAATTTATACAACCTTTTTGGAAGGAAGTATGGAGAAATCACAAAGAACTCAATGTAAACTTCTCATTTGATCTTGCAATCCCATTACTGGGCATCTATCCAGTAGGAAAAAAAAAACCCAACCTTTTATTACAAAGACACTTGTACTAGACTGTTCATCGCAACTGAATTTACAATCACCAAAATATGGAAACAGCGGAAAAGTCATTCAACCCAGGAATGGATGGGCAAGCTGTGGTATATGTATACCATTCAATATTATTCAGCCTTTAAGAAAAATGGAGATTTTAATACAAATAGGAGCATTTGTATTAACCTAGATAGAGGTGGAACACATTATTCTTAGTGAAGTTTCACAGGAATTCAGTAATATGAATCGTATGTATACATCTTTGAAATGAGGACAATTAATGACAATGACACAGTGGGGCATGGGGGAAGTGGAGAGCAGACAGAGAAGGAGGGAGGACTGAGGGAAAGGAAAAGAAAAAAAAAAGAGAAGAAAACAAAGGAAAAGAGGGACTCATTTTTACAGAAAATGGATTTAATTTTGACCAAAGTACATTCCTTAAACATTAATTTTTAATTCAACTTGTTAATATGTTGTTCAGGATATTGTGTCCTCATTTATAAGTAAAATACGTTTGTAATTTCCCTTTATAATAATCTATTTTTTTCCAATTTTAATATTAGGTGTATCCACAGGAAATAGAGTGATTTTGTAGTATTTTTTTGTTTCATTGTCTATGAGACTGGACATGATCTGTCTTTTGAAATAATCTTTTACTTTTATTTATAAATATTACTTGTCTTTTTTTTTGAGACTTTGGGGAAAAAATAAAAAAGAGGAGTTAAACAGATGACTCCATAGTTAACCTCAGAGTCAAAGCATTCTATGATAGACATACTCTTATTTGACAATGTGAATGTCACTTTTTTTGCATAATTATTATTAGTGTTGCTCAAGATGTCGTTGCAGGAATCCTGTGATTTATTTTCTGAATGTATGGATCTTCATTCATTTTTTACAAGATTTTTGTTTCTAGTACTTATCTTAAACAATGTGATTGTTGTTAAATTTTAAGCCTTTTTAATTTTGTGAAGGCAAAAAGTGAAAACCAAATAAATACATGTATGTGTAAAAAAATCATTATCTTCATTATTCTCAGATTAATAACAATTTATTCCACTCAATTCACTTTATTCATTTTAAAATATTGTTTAGTATTTGTTAGGTACCTTACAAGCTATTGGGAATATCAGAAATTAAAAGATTACCCATTCTCAAGAGACTTACACTCTATTGAAAGAATACAAATATATTCCCATAATTATCACATACAGCATGGTAAGTGATATAATAAAAATATACACAAAAAGGAAGACCTAACCCCAATGAGAAATGGATAAAGAATAAGCAAGATACTGAGAAGAGTTCAGATCAACATTTTATTGACCTGCCATTAAGAAACTTAGTTATCACTGTGTGGAAAATACAGTACTAGACAAAAACACAAAATTTTTTAAAAATTTAAAAAAAAATGTGGCCCTTCCAGGGAGCTCCTGGCTCCCTCCACCAGAGTCATCAGTGCTGATTCTTATATCTGGAGCCCTTAGGTTTCTCTATGCTCCATGGAATCTGCAATATCTGCATCGTCCCAGGGTTTTCACAGCAGCAATTCCCGTTTACTGACTGTGAGAGGAAAAGCATTGTAGGCCATCTTCCTACCAGCATGAGCATACCCATGAAAAACTAGCAAGTGCAACAGCTTGTTTAACTGAGATAAAAATGTTTCTCTCTCTGTTTGTAGGAGGATGTCACAACACCTTTATTTTATTTCATTTTATTTTATTTTTATTAAATTATATCTGTGTACATTGATATTATCATGGGGCATCATATACTAGCTTCATAGACCTTTAGACACATTTTCATCACACTGGTTAACGTAGCCTTCCTGGCATTTTTAAAAGTTATTTTGCTAAGACATTTACATTCTACATTTACTAAGTTTCACATATACCCTTGTAAGATGCACTGCAGGTGTAATCCCACCTATCCCCCTCCCTTTACCCACCTTCTCCCTCTCCACCTTCTTTTCCCCCTTCCCCCAATTCTTAGGTTGTAACTGGGTTGTAGCTTTCATGTGAAAGCCCTAAATTAGTTTCATAGTAGGACTGAGTATATTGGGTACTTTTTCTTCCATTCTTGAGATATTTTACTAAGAAGAATATTTTTCAGCTCCATCCATGTATATATAAAAGAGGTAAAGCCTCCATCTTTCTTTAAGGCTGCATAATATTCCATGGTGTACATATACCACAATTTTTTTTGTTTGTTTATTAAATCATAGCTGTGTACATTGATATGATCATGGGTCATCACACACTAGTTTCACAGACAGGTTGACACATTTACATCACACTGGTTAATTTAGCCTTCCTGGCAATTTCACAGTAATTGTGTTAAGACATTTACATTGCACATTTACTAAGTTTCACATATACCCTTGTAAGATGCACCGCAAGTGTATTCTCACCAATCCCCCTCTCTCCACTCTCCTCCCCTTCCTCTCCCCATTTTCCCCCTTCCCCTATTTCTAGGTTGCAATTGGGTTATAGCATTCATGTGAAAGTCTTAAATTATTTTCATAGTAGGGGTGAGTACATTGGATACTTTTTCTTTCATTCTTGAGATACTTTACTAAGAAGAATATGTTCCAGCTCCATCCATGTAAACACAAAGGAGGTAAAGTCTCCATCTTTCTTTAAGGTTGCATAATATTCCATGGCGTACATATACCACAATTTATTAATCCATTCATGGATTGATGGGCACTTGGACTTTTTTTATGACTTAGCAATTATGAGTAGGACTACAATAAACATTCTGCTACAAATATCTTTGTTAAGATGTGATTTTTGGTCTTCTGGGTATATGCCCAGTAGAGGAATTACAGGATTGAATGGTATTTCTATTTTTAGATCTCTAAGTGTTCTCCATATATCTTTCCAAAAGGAATATAATAATTTGCATTCCCACCAGCAGTGCAAAAGTGTTACCTTTTCTCCATATCCACACCAACATCTCTGGTCTTGGGATTTTGTGATATTCTCTAGTCTCACTGGAGTTAGATGATATCTCAAAGTAGTTTTGATTTGCATTTCTCTGATGTTTAAAGATGATGAGCTTTTTTTTATATGTCTGAAGGCTGTGCACCTGTCTTCTTCAGAGAAGTTTCTCTTCAAATCCCTTGCCCAGCCTGCAATTGGACCACTTGTTCTTTTCTTGCTAATGAGTTTGAGTTCTCTGGATTCTGGTTATTAAACCTTTGTTGGAGACGTAACCTGCAAATATCTTCTCCCATTCTGAGGGCTGTTTGCTTGCTTTATTTACTGTGTTCTTGGCTGTGTAGAAGCTTTTTAGTTTGATCAAGTCCCAGTAGTGTATTTTTGAAGCTGCTTCTATTCCCCGGGGGAGGGGGAAAGGGGGCGCGCCTCATAAAATACTTGCTCAGACAGATTTCTTCAAGGGTTTTCCCTGCACTCTCCTCTACTATTTTTATAGTTTCATATCTTAAGTTTAAATCTTTTATCCAGTGAGAGTCTATCTTAGTTAATGGTGAAAGGTGTGGGTTCAGTTTTAGTCTTCTGCAGGTTGCCAGCCAGTTCACCCAGCACCGTTTGTTAAATAGGGAATCTTTTCCCCATTGAATGTTTTTAATTGGCTTGTCAAAAACTAAATAATGGTAAGTAGCTGGATTCATCTCTTGGTTCTCTATTCTGTTCCAGACATCTACTTCTCTGTTTTTATGCCAATACCATGCTGTTTTGATCACTATTGATTTGTAGTATAGTCTAAGGTCTGGTAGCATGATTCCTCCTACTTTGTTTTTATTTCTGAGTAATGTCGTGGCCATTTGAAGTTTTTTCTGATTCCATATAAAACAAAGTATTGTTTTTCAAGATCTTTAAAGTATGACAGTGGAGCTTTAATGGGGATTGCATTGAAATTATATATTGCTTTGGGTAGTATGAACATTTTAACAATGTTGATTCTTTCCAGATGAGCACAGTATGTTTTTCCATCTGTTAACAATTTCAGCTATTTCTTTTCTTAGAGTTTCAGAGTTCTCTTTATAGAGATCTTTCACGTCCTTTGTTAGATAAACTCCCAAATATTTCATCTTATTTGGCACTACTGTAAATGGGATAGAGTCCTTAACTGTTTTTTCAACTTGATTATTGTTGGTATATATAAAGGCTACCAATTTATGAATGTTGATTTTGTAACCTGAGATGCTGCTATATTCCTTCATCACTTCTAAGAGTTTTATAGTAGAGTCTCTAGCATTTTCCAGATATACAATCATATCATCTGCGAAGAGCGAAAGTTTGATCTCTTCTGACCCTGTATGAATACCCTTGATTGCCTTTTCTTCCCTAATTGTGGTGGCTAAAACTTCCATTACAATGTTAAAAGGCAATGGAGACAATGGGCAGCCTTGTCTGATTCCTGATCTGAGTGGAAATGATTCCAATTTAACTCCATTCAATATGATGTTGGCTGTGGGTTTCCTGTAGATGGCCTTTATCAGATTAAAAAATGTCCCTTCTATACCATTATTTCTTAAGTGTTCTGATCATAAAGGGATGCTAAATATTATCAAAAGCTTTTTCTGCATTGATTGAGAGAGTGAGATGGTCTTTGTTTTTTAATTTGTTCATTTGATGAATTACATTTATGGATTTATGTATATTTCACCAGACCTGAGACCCTGGAATAAAAGCCACTTGGTCATAATGTATAATTTATTTGATGTGTTGCTGGATTCTGTTTGTTAGAATCTTGTTGAATATTTTTGCATCTATATTCATTAGTGATATTGGTCTATAGTTTTCTTTTCTTGTTGGGTCTTTTTCTGATTTTTGGATCAGGTTTGCTTCCCAGAAAATGTTGGGTATTCTTCCTTTTTTTTTTTTTTTTTTTTTTTTTTTACCTTTTGGAACAGGTTAATATTCCTCTGTAACGGTTAGGTAGAATTCCTCTTTAAACGTTTGGTAGAATTCTGACATGAAACCATCTGGTCCCTGGCTTTTCTTTTTAGGAAGATTTTGTATGGTTGATGCTATTTCAGAACTTGATATGGGCCTGTTCAACTTTTTCATTTGATTCTGGCTAAGACTTGGAAGGTGACGTGTTTCCAAGTATCGGTCAATTTCCTTCAGATTTTCATTTTCTGAGAATTAAGTTTCTTGTAATATTCATTAAGAATTTTGTGGATTTCTGAGGAGTCTGTTGTTATTTCATCTTTGTTGTTTCTGATTGATGAGATTAGAGATTTTACTTTTTTTTAATGATTAGGTTGGCCAAAGGTTTATCTATGTTATTAACCTTTTCAAAAAAACAACTTTTTGATTTATTGATCTGTTGTATTATTCTTTTGTTTTCAATTTCATTTAGTTCTGCTCTATTTTTAGTTTTTTTCTTTTGTTCTACTGGGTTTGGGGTTGGAATGTTCTTCCTTTTCCAGTTGCTTTAGATGTCCCATTAGGTTGATAACTTTCTCTCTTTCTGTTCTCTTGAAGAAAGCTTGCAGTGCCATAAATTTCCCTCCTAGAACTGCCTTTGCAGTGTTTTAGAGGTTCTGATAGTTCGTGTCTTCATTGTCATTCTGTTCCAAAAAATTGGCAATTTCTTTTTTAATCTCATCTCTTATTTAACTTACTATATTTTTGTATGAGTATGCAGATTCCTGTTGTTTCTCAGCTCGAGTTTCATTCCATGGTGGTCTGAGAAGATGCATGGAATAATTTCTATTCCTTTAAATTTACTGATGTTAGACTTGTGACCTAAGATGCGATTGATTTTGGAGTAAGTTCCGTGGGCTGATGAAAAGTATGTGTATTCAGTTTTGTTGGGATGAAATGTTCTGTAGATATCTGCTGAATCCAAATGCTGGGTGGTTAGGTTTAAATCTAAAATTTTTTTGCTCCGCTTCTTGTTAGAGAACCGATTCAATACTGCTAAAGGAGTGTTGAAATCTCCGAGTATTATGAAGCTGCCTGAAATATAGATGACCATCCTTTCATTCTAAGTCTGTATTTATCTTTTAAGTTAAAATATGACTCTTGTATGCAGCTAATATCTGGCCTGAATTTTTGTATTCAGTCAGATAACCTATGCCTCTTTAGAGGACAGTTTAAGCCATTCACATTAATGGAGAATAATAAGTCTGGTGAAGTTTTGGGGATTGAGTTTTTCAAAAGTCCAGTGGACATTTTGAATCCCTTCGTCAGTGTGAAAGTTGGAGTTTGATCAGGAGTTTTTGAGTGAGTTTACTTTTGTAGTACAGGATTGGTTTGGTCATTATGGAGAATAGGTCTTAGAATATCCTGAAGAGCTGGTTTGGCTATGGCAAATTTCTTCAACATACGAATGTCATTAAAGTGTTTAATTTCTCCATCATAGGTAAAACTTAGTTTAGCTGGACACAAGATCCGGGGTTGAAATTTTTTTTTGCTTTAGGAGATTAAAAGTCAATGACCACCCTCTTTCAGCTTGGAAAGTTTCAGCAAAGAGATCTGCAGTCATTCTAATATTCTTCCCTTTGTACGTAATGGCTTTCTTTTGCCTGGATGCTTTGAGAATTTTCTCCTTCATATTAACCTTAGTGAAATTAATTATGATATGCCTGGGGGATCTCTTATTTCAATTGAGTCATGCTGGGGTTTTGAAGCTGTCTGCTATCTGTAAAGCAGAATCTCTAGGCATGTCTGGAAAATTCTCTTTCATAATTTTATGCAGAAGAGCCTCTGTGTCCAGCGAGGCCACTTCATCGGTTTCAGGAATTCCAATGATTCAGATATTGTCCTTCTTCGAATTATCCCAGAGCTCTCAGAGAGAATGATCCATTTTTGCTCTCCATTTCTTTTCCTTTTTGAGAGTTTGGGAGCATTCATATGCTTTATCTTCAATGTTGAAAATCCTTTCTTCTGCTTGGTCCATTCTGTTGCTGAGGGATTATACTGTATTTTGCAGATCTTTGAGGCTGAAAATTTTTGCTTCAGTGTGTCTAAGTCTTTGTGGGTTTTGTCTTTAAATTTGTTAAATTCTTGAGACAGCTTTTGAATTTCTCGTCAAATTCCTAATTCCATTTTGTTAATCTTGTTTGCCATCCAAATTCTGAATCCGATTTCTGACATCTCAGCCAGTTGTTTGTGAATGGACCCTTCAATTTTATCTGCCATATCTTTCCTTATGACTGTGGGGGTTGTGATTTATTCTGATTATTCATGTTACCAGAGCTTTTCCCTTTATTCCACACCATGATTATTTTACTCCCTTTGGTTTTTCCCTGGTGCTTTGTAGAGAACCGATACAGTGCTGTGGTCTGAGAAACTTGGATCCTGTTGGTGTAGAAGGGTTAAGTGGTTCTGTCTTGTTTTCATATTGTTTCTGTTTGACCCCAGTGAAACAGTTACTCTGGGTTGAAGTCTCAGCAAGGTAGGAGGTGTTCCCTCAGTTCCAGCCCCACCTTAGTTTATGTTACTGGGTGAACAGAACAACCCTGTGGGATTTTGTTTCTGACCCTTCTACATTCCTCTGCAGAGAAGCGGCTGATTTGAGTTTCCAGAACCTGTGCCTCAGGTCCTGTCTTTACTCCTGCAGTTTTGTATTCATAGCACAATTTGTTGTCAGCTGTAGCCTTTTGGCCTCCTTTGTCTATAGGCTGGTGATCCCCTGAGGGCCAGTTGTGTCTTAGGCTCAGTAAAGCAGTCCTCTGGATCAGCCCCACCCTGGGAGTTTCCAGGCTCAGTGGGTACATTTTCTAGTCCCTGTGTTCCACCCAGGTCAGTTGTGCCTCAGACAAATTCTTTACTCATGGGGCCTGTGTTTCAGTCTCAGGTCAGTTCCATCATGGTTGCCATCTGAGAAGATGCTTGGCCTCATCTGGTTGCCCAGGGAGACAGGAGGAGTGGCTATGGGATATATGGGGGTGGTCCTTGTTATTGCTGAAGACTGCTATTGTTATGCACCTTGGGGCACCAGCGCTCCGGCGTGATTCCCTCTTAGCCGACCGTCATCTCCTCATTCCTGTGCTGCAGAATCACCACTGGCCAGCTGCAGTCCAGGTCCTGTCTACACCTCTCAAGAGTTCACCCAAGAATCTGGAATCCTGGGGGGAAGGCCTCCAGACCTCAGAGTGAGAGTGGAGGTGGATGCTGGGAGCTCAGAGTTGCAGGTCGTAACACCAACATCATTGAGACCAAATGAGCAAATAAACAGATACAAAGGCTATCAGGCGCATGAGCCCATAGATACAGAACCAGACAGAAAAACACAGACATATAGACAACACCCATGACCACAGCAACATAAAAACAACTGCAATAAAAATAGTGATAATCGTAAAATAATTGAAAGTAATAAAAAAGAGGAAAAAAGTGGTGTTGGTAGTAATGCTAAAAGAGAAGAAAGAGGAAATTAAAATTAGAAAACACAGAAATAAAAAATATATATTTATAAAAATTAATAATAAAAAATTATCAAAAGCTCCCCCTAGAAAATGGTGGGAAAAAAAAAAAAACAGAACTAAACAAAAACAAAAAGAAAAAAAAAGGCACCAACTACAAAAATATTCTTGCATGTAGAAATATACCTATATACATCTATATGAATGATGTAGGGATCAACTTTCATAGTAATATATTCATATTGCAATATACTTCCTGGACACCAGGTGGTGCTGTGAGTGGTTCCCAGGCTTACACCTGATTCACAGTTTATACTGTTACCATGGTAAACACCTTCCATGGCCAATCGCCATTTTGAAATTTCTATAAAAGTTTGTTGCCTAATAATTGTATACCCTTGGCTGTTCTTTTCCAGACAGCACTTGAGACCTACCTTCCCACTCAGTGCAGGTGTTCACACTTCTTAAATCTTTCCACTCTACTCCCAGGTTCTCCTGCAATCTGGTGACAGCAATTGGCTGTGGTGGAGGGTGCTGCTGGGTTCGCGGTGGCTGGCAGGTCTGTGGCTTTAGCGGATGTAGCCAGTTCCCACAGCTGAAGCAGGTTCCCGTGGCTGAAGCAGTTGTAGCAGTTCCCATTGTTAGAGCACTGGGAGACCTTATTCTGAGTTTTATGGTTCAGAGTTCCCTTTTGTATCGGCACCCTCCAGTTCACCCCGCAGCCTGAACCGCCAGCTCCCTCCAACACCTGCGGGAAGGTGCCTGCCCTTTTGGGTAATTGAAAATGTCTGTTTCCCGGGCAGAATCCCTTCCCTTCAATTGTCCAACAGGTTGCCCAGCTCCCCATAATTTTGAGTAGCTCTCCTTTTGGATGCCTCCCTCAGTTCAGCAATAAATATTCATCAATTGGGTTTTGTCAGCATTTGCAAGCTGCTGTCCTCCATAAAGGAGGGGCCTGCTGGTCAGCATTGCCAAGCAGGGAAAAATCTATACAACAGAGTCTGTGGTTTTAAATTACCCTTCATATATAGCCATCCACCAGTTTGCTGAGCATCTCTAGCTGTCTGTCCACACCAATAATCCACACATGGGAAAGGTCCAGACCCCCTTTCCTCTCACCTGATGGCTTGGGAGAGGTGGGCTACACGTCCGTCCTGTCCGCCATCATGCTCTGCCTCCCCACAACACCTTTATTTTAACAAGGACAGTGACAAGAGCCATAGTAGCTCAGACAGGATAACTGCCCTGATGCAGACACATGCACACAGATGTGAATGTAAACATGCACGGAAATGAAGTGTTCAGACAGGTGGATGTATTTTGTCAGGACAGATAATAGATGGAAACTTGTGGAAACAGTGGGCAGCAAAGTGAGAGTGAAGGAATGAGTAACTTTTACGCAGAGAGGTATGTTGAGGGTGAAACACACAGTGACAGGGATATCATAAGGGAGATATGTTGCTGTCCACTAGCCCAATCAACAGCACAGATATATCACTGCAGACTGAATGAATTATTTATTAATTAAGGGAAAACTGTGGGCTCACTCAGGCTCACAGCAATTGTTCATCTTTATTCACTGTATTATATATCCAAACTCATCAGCTAAGAATAAGTAAGAATAAAGAACAAAAGCATTAGTTGAGACTGCTATAAGAAATTTCTCCTCAGTATAAATGTTACAAAGCATGTACACATCATTTCTAAGTCTGGAGCATTTAACTTAAAGATAAACTACAAGGACACCAGCCTGTCTGTTCTGTTTACCCACCTCTCTAAAAGGTTAAATAAAACTTTTGCATAATTTGAAGTTAGAGAATGAAGAGCAACAGTTCAGCCTGTCTGAGGCTGAACTCCGGCTATGACTTGGCGGGGACCTCAGGGAGTCATTTCTCAAGGCCTTTTCAGCAAGCAGGGAGGAATTAACCCTTACATCTCTGCTGATTTAACAAGCAGGGAGGAATTAACCCCTGAGTCTCGCTTATGGCCGAGAATGGAATTTTCCCATCTTATGTTTTCGTCGTCTTAGGTTTTTGTACCACACGGAGCACATATGAGATAAAGCAATCTTTCTGGGGTGCTGAAAACCATGCCCCTTCGAGGATAAGAGAGGTAAGGCTCAGTTATAAAGAGAGGGCAAAATAGAGAGAGGGCTGAAAGCAGAGAGATTGAAATACACAAAGTTGCCTTTCAGGAGGAGACACACAGAGACAAGCTAGGGTGGGACAGATGAACATCAACATACAGAGAGATCAAGGGGCCAAGGGAGAAACAGAGAGTTGTCTGCAGCAGAGTAGAGACAGAGAACATGGTGGGCCAAAACAGAACCAGGGAGAGAGAGGGGGTCTTGAAGGCAGAAAGAGACACAGAGGGAGGTGATGTGGTGAGACAGACAGACCGAGATTGCTATCAGGTAGAGAGATTCCAGGAGGGTGTCTTGTGGCTACAGGACCCACACACAGGCTGGCAAGGGGAGACACATACAGAAACAGCCCTGTGAGGGGATAGAGGCACCAACAGAGACACACTACACAGTGGGATGTTGGTATGAGCACACACACTGTACCCTACCTCAGACCTGCCTGTGGCTTCAGAATCAAGTTCCTGGGCCCTCCATCTGGGCTGGGTCACAGGGCCTAAAAATGGCTCTGATTTCTACAGGGTAGATTCAGAGTTTGCTGGGCGTGGCTTGTCATCCTTTCAGGAGTCTTGGCCTTTGTCTGCTGGGCACCCAAATGGATTAGGTCTACCAGAGTGCCCTGATTACCCTAGAGGTCTGTGGAGACTCAAATAGGCCAGTACTATCCATGGACAATTGTAAAAGAAATGCCATTACCAGGACTGTGATTAAAAGAGAAATGAATAGTGAACATGCGCCTGAACAAGGAGCCCCAGTATGGTCCATTGCCTGCTCTGGTGGGGTCCTGTCTGTTCCCATTGATAGGTGGCAGGATCTTCTAATCCTGGCTCACCAGGGAAAGCTTGGGCAGAGTCCTATCCTTGCCCACCATGTCGCAGCAGAGAAGCACCAAGTATAGGAACAGGCCAAATAGTGTGATTGGGAATCAAGCACCAGTGAAGGTGGAAGAGAGTGGCATGATGTTTTCTGGGATATTTGTCTTGCACTGAGACTGGAACAAATTTCTTTGGCCCATTTTTGAAGTGCCCGCCTAGAGCTCTGGCAGTCCTGAGAGTTTAACATCCCAATGCTCACCAGGGTTTTTGGGAACTGGCTCCCTGGGAAGGGGCAACCACTCACACCCCACAGGCCACCGGGAGTAAACTTTGTGGTCCCATTGCTCTCTCTCCCGGATACTCCCTTGCTCTTTCCCAAGATACTCAGTAGCTATGAAGACCTCTTCCAGCACTGGTCCATTTCAGCCTCACACTATGTCTGGATGTCCATTCCTCCCTGAGTGACTCCTGATCAGCATGTTCACATGGGCCTCAGTCATCCCACAATGTGCCACCCTTCAGGCATTTTTCAGCACAGGAGGCAGCCTAGAAGGCCTATGATTGGTACCATGTGACCTGAGCACAATGGCATGTTATCTGAGCATGGAATCCTCATCCTCATAGGACTCTTTCACAGGGCCCACCACTGGCATGTGCCTCTAAACCCAGCCCCTCTCTCACCACCTCTGATTGTGGGCATGTGCTTGTCCAGATACAAGGCCACACATATAAAAAGAGCCTTGGGGACCTGTGCCTAAGGGAAGGAACTGCCTCTTCCCTGCTGCTCTCCTTGGCACTTATAGCCAGACACAGAAAGCCAGGGGCCCTTTTCCTCACACACCCTGTCAGTCTCCAATCCTGCAACCAGCTACATCACACCTACACTCTAGAAAAAATCTAGGGGCAATCTTGGCCTTGACACTTGGTGTGCAGGCCAGGGACAAAGGCTGAACAGATAGCCTGCCAAAGGAACAAGGTCCCATGCTGTACCAAGGTTCATATTTGTCTTTCCTTGTATCCTGTCAGGCCTGTGAGAGAAGCAACACTCTATTACTTCTGGAGCAATTAGGGGTTGCCTGTGACACATGATACCTGTCCACAGGCCCTACACACCCAGTTCTTCATGTGCAAAGTCTGCAAAGGGTCAGTCCTCTAGGCTTTATCTTTGCCTCATATACCCAAGCTAACCACATCAGACACAATACTAGTCTCTCTGCACACTAAGCTCCCACTGGGCCCAAGGCCTCTACTTTTAGGGCCACCCTGGGTTTACATATGTATACCCAACAAAAAAGTCAAAAGTTCCAAATGCTTTCATTCATTCACTGGGTCATCCCTACCCTTCCTATGCACACAGGGACACAGCAATACTTGGTAGACTTTATTGCCACTCTACAAGAAGACATCTCCTCTATGTATTTTCCACTAACAATAATTCCTCCATTCTGTCTCTTGTTTGTGAGAGAAACAAACTTAATTGTCTGTCAGACACTGAGGCCTCTCAATCCTCCATTGGTGGCATCTAGAAAGCTGTGGTTCAAACACAGGCAACAGACACACACACACACACACATACACACACACACACACAGGATATCACAATGGTATGAGCACAAACAGACCAAGAGAGAGAAGAATATGCATGAATTGAGAGGATACTGTGAGTCTCTAAATGACATGTCAACCCTGGAGATTAGATGCCCACATTCTTCGCCTGGGCAAGCACATTGTCCCTTAACTTTTCTTTTACAATCACTGCTGCTATCCTCCACAACACACTCATTTCAGTCACCACACTGTACAGAATTGAAGACGCTTGGATGACACTTGGATAGAAATGTGGGAGTTTGACATGTTGACACAGCAATTCTCTAGTCAATATATACATGTCCTGGGAGGCTCTGATGGGAAGATGTGGGGAGTCCCACTGAATAGCTGGGAATGGCTGGGAGGGTACACAGGGTGGCACCTAGGGCACCACCATTCAGGGAAACACACTCATTCAGCCCTGCTTCTTCCTCAGCGGTCCTGAACTTTCATTGGCCTTGAACTTCCAGCATGACATGTGGGTCTCTCAACTTACCTTTCTCTCTAACCCAAGGATAAACTTTAATGGCCACGGCACCCACTCTAGACACTAACTTACTCTACTACACCCCAGACACCAGAAAATCAGGGGCCGAGACCCAGTCCTGTGCTGCTCCCTGACTTTCTCTCTCTTTTCCATCATGGTGTCTCCCTCCCTCAGGTAGTAGCCCAGGGCATTCATACACAGGTCTCCCATGATGATCTAGAAGGAAAAGAATGACATGCTCTGCCCTGAAATAAGGCCTCATCCCAGAATCCTACAAATGCATGCTTGGAACTCCTAGTGACAACCAAAGTATTCCCACTTCAGCAATCTGGTTAGAACCTGGGCAGTTCTGGTTCCACAACCAGCAGATGAAGCTCTGGATACTGGTATCTTTCTCGAAGCAGGGTGCTTCATCATCATCATCCCAAGACCACTGGACTGGAGAGGAACCAAATGCCTATACCCTAAAGGAGAGGATATTAGGGGAAGATTGAGACCATCCTAGGCACCAACTCTGCCCTCCGCAATCATCCAAGGAGCCACATCTCACCAGCTCTAGTAAAGAGATAATCCTTGGCGATCACTTCATTTTTGAAGTAGGCATTCAGATGGAAGAAAAACTTAACCTGTAGCCTTTCCTGGGAAGTCTGACTGCCTCCACCTGCCTGGGAACAATGGGGGATGGTAGCAAGAGGAAAGGAGACCATTCCTGGGTTATCTGAGGTAGGTAGTTTTGTGATGGTTGGTCACTTCTCTTTCACATCTCTGCCCCTCCAATGCCACCAAAACCACCATACCAGGCCAGATTTAGCCTCATTGTCCTACCTCTAAATGGGTCATGAACATAAGCACATCTTCATCTTCCTCTGTGATTACAGTTGATATCTGTGGGTGATTCACTATCTGCCTCAGGTTAAGGAAATTTTTCTAGTCAGGGAAGGAGGAAGTAGGCACCGTGTCACTTAGGTCTTGAGAACACTGACAGTATGAGAGTGTCAGACAAGGGGACGTGCCAGGCTTCAAATCCACACGCCTCCCACATCTTCCTCAGACCCTGTCTTTTGTAAGACATCCTCAGGGCACTCCTTCCTTTGGTGATGTGTACACCAATGACTGACTGCTCTGATTTCTTGAGAGTTGTGCAAAACAGGCCACCAGAAACTGAGATGACCTTGGGTGCTGCTGCTGGACCCACACTGCTGATATCAGGATGTCCCCTATTCTCCCCACATTCTGGTTACCATGCCCCCTGCTTCCTACCCACTTGGACATCCATTGGTAAAACTAACACTGAGTCCCAGTGGCTACCTGCCTCTGCCTGGCACCATAGAGGCACTTTGGCTGCAAGGAAGGTCATATATCATGGTCTCTAGGCTGTATGTGGGGGGCAGCAACAGCAGCTGCTCAGAACCAAAGGAGACTCTGGGGAAAGCGAGTGTCTTCCAGAGGATAGCACCTTGCACAACCTAGGCCCAGAGTTGGACCACCTGGAGTGTAGGTGGCCAATTACTACAACTAGGCACAGCTTGTATATCACTGGCTTGGCATTCCTCCCAACCATCAAAAGCCTTCAAAGTTGTGCTGCCTGAAAAGGGCTCTTTTTGTGTCTGTCCTACTTTAGAGAAATAAACTTTCTTCTCAGTCCCCACTATAGGCTCACTCAGTACCTGCCTGTTGCTAAGCTACATCCACACTGTTAACAGTTTGCTGTGAGAAGAGGGCCCTAGTCGGGCAGACCCGACTCCCCTTGTCTCTTTTGCCTTGGGAAGAGTCCTTTCCCCTCCCGTGTACAGCCCATTCCCACTGTCCCTGGCCTTGGCCAGTGCCAGCTCTCATGAAGGAACAGCAAGAAGGATACAGATTTGGCCCAGAAGCCAGGGATGCTTTGGATGACGGTGCTCCTGCGCTCAAGATGTGCTCTTATCCTCTACGGGATGTCTCGCCTTGGGCAGTCACTCTGCTCAGCTGCTGCTGGATGTCTTGCAGAGCTTTGAGAGCAGATCGGTGCCTGGGGGCCAAGCGCCCCTCCACTGCCTGCCCGTTCCCCTCCTCCTCCTGGCCGTCTTGTTTACTTTCCTGCTTATTGTTCGGGTTAGCTGGGGCATCACTCGCCCCCTCCCTTCTACAACCTCCTCCATCGGCCCAATCTCGACCACCTTGGCCATCCCCAGCTCTGACTCCATCACCAGGAACTCGGCGCCCTTTGGCTTCACCTCAGTGAAGGTCTCTTGCACAGGCAGCTCCATGGACACCCTGGCTGCCTCAGCGTGCACACGAAGCACCACATGAATCTCCCAGCCCACAACTCTGTTAACACTGTCTTCCCGGGCCCCTTCGCCTGCAAGTCCCTGAGACTTGCCACACAGGAGGGTGTTTGCCTGACCTAAGACCTCTGAGGATTCCTGGGGAGGCCCAGCGCCACACCGCCTTGCCTGGCTCGCCACGCTGCCCTACAGTCAAGCCGTGTGTTCTGTGGCGGTAGCAGAAGGCAGCTCCAAGAGCCGGGATAGCACACTCAGGACAACACACACAGAGCTTGAGGCTGCACACTCTTTCTGAACTCCACCGGCCCCAATTGCGTCTTCATCCCCTAGTGCCAGGTTTGGTGGAGGGGCAGAGCAGACTCTTCGCCCATGCGCACATCCTGAGCTTTGGTACTCGTTTTCCCGATTGGTTGGAGGGCGTTAGGGCGGTGCCTTGACCTTTTCTTTCCGACACTTCAGCCAATAGATGAGGGGATCAGAGTACCAACCCTGTGTTTTTGCCCTCTAGCGGCACAGCGGGAAGCAGCGTGTCCCAGTCCCGCACTTGTGGAGGTCCTGCAGGCCTGCAGCTGGTGCTGCCACATGCTTTTGGCCTTGGTGAGTATTTCAAGTGCACATCTGCTTCTGTCCTCTCTTGTTGGGTCCCTGACAATGATTTCTCGCGGAGTAAGAGGGCACAGTAAAGCCTTTCACGAGGGAAGCTAGCAAGGGCCGCCAGCGTTGTCTCACTCGCAGCAGGATTGCATGAGACTGAAGATTGCCTCTTTACCCCCTGGCTTTCCTGAGGGCTTTGCTAGACTAAGAGGACTAAGCTCACTGGCCGGCAGCACTACAAGGTCTGGTTCAGTGCCAGGAAAGGGCAGCACATAGGTCAAAGTTGCCAGTCAAAAATGCTCACTGCTGGCCTTCCATCAGGATCCCTCATTGCTCATGTGCACAGCTCTGTGCAACGAAGTCCCTAGAGGAGTTACGAGCCAGGTGGAGAAGGATTTCTAGAGAACATGGGGTGTGGTCCTTACAAGGCAATGGTGTCTCCCTTGCCTGCGTCTGTCTTGCAAAAAAAAAAAAAGAACAGAAGAACAGTCCTGATCAATAAGGGAAACACATAGTATAGCTCTGTTGGGTGTGTACTCTTTAAAAATAACTGCATTGCTCTATCAATAGAAATTGGGAATAGGATTCAATCTGGACATTCTGGACACCCAGGAAACCCCAGGCATTTTTATGAATCCTACACCCTGCATAAAAGAGAGCCCATGCTGCAAATAATAGCCCAGGCACATGCTGGAGATAGCAGAAGATCTGTCTCCATGTCCAGCGTCAGGCAGGCAGATAGTAGAGGACCTAGTGTGACTGAAGCAGAGGCAAAGGTCAGCAAGTACAAGAGATGCAGAGAATGAGAAGGGTGGCAGAGAGTGGAAGGAAGGGGCAGAGAGGGAAAGAGGGACACAGAGAGTCAAGGGAGATACAGTTTCGCCCAGCAGGCTACAATATGGACACACTATAGTTGGCTTTCACCCCTGGTGGCCACCAGAAAAGGTGGTGACCTGACTTCAGCCTTTATTAGGGGCCCAGCGCCCAGAACACATGCTGGGGGAACTTTCCTATACTCAGTAGGCCCTTGGGAATAAGCAGTGAGTCATTCTGCATGCTTCCCTCTCATCCCAAGGAAGACTTGCCTCCCTGTCTCCTGCAATGCTTGGAGGCTTTCAGCAGAGTGGCCTGGGGCAACCTGGTGCTGAATCATCTTGGTAGAGAGAGACACAGAGGGAGGTGTTGTGCTGAGACAGACAGAGATCATTATCAGATAGACAGAAACCCAGAGGGAGTCTTGTGGCTAAGGTACACACACACAGTCTGGCGAGGTGGACATAGAAATCAGGCCCAGAAGGGGATAGAAGCATCAATAGAGCCACACTACACAATGGGATGTTGGTATGAGCACACACACTGTACCCCACCTCACACCAGCCTGTGGTTTTGAAATCTAGTCCCAGGGCTCTTTGGGGTGGGTCACTCAGCCAAGCAGTGGCCCTGAATTCTACAGGGTATATTCAGACTTTGCTGTATGGTGCTTTTCATCCCTTCAGGAGTCATACCTGACAGGCCAGGCCTTTGTCCCCTTGGTAACCAGATGTATCTGGTCTACCAGACCCCACAGTTCATACTAGAGGGTCTCTGGAGTTTCAAGTTGGCCATTGCCTAGTATAGGTCAACACTGGAAAGAGCTCTTCATAACAGGTGCCATCATCACGGCTGCTATGCTCTATAGAATGGTCAATATCTGCTTCTTCCCACTTTTCTTGGAAAGCAAGTCCATTTTCCTGTCAGCAAGGGACAGGGCTTTCTAGGCCTTTACCCAAAGCCATGAAGTCCAATTAGCATCTCCATGCTCAAACTACCAGATCTAAGCAACAGCTTGATATGAGATCAACAAGTTTCTATCAGAGTCCTGGGAATGGTTATTTCCATTTCTACTGTCCACTGATATTAGGCATTAGCCTGCAGGAGCCTCCAGGGATGCTCTAGGGTAAACCCTGGAGTCTGGAAGACCTCATCCATCTGAGAGCTGTGCCCAGGGGAGTTGAGGGAGCAGGCCGGAGGTTAGAACAGGAATACACCCCCTTGCTGGAGGCTTAGCCATTAGCCCTGCTCAGACCTCACAATATCAACTGTTGTTAAGCACAAACCTGACAAAGGGGTGTTTCTAATGCTACTGGCAGGCAGTAGAGGAGAAGGATTTGGCTGTGGCTGTGACACCCTCATACCTGACACAGCTTTAGGGGCATTGAGGATAGGAATAGCACCTAACATGAATGTTGGGGAGGAGTACACAGATGAAGAAGGGAGAAGGTGACATGATGTGTGCCCATGGAGATATATGTCTTGTGCAGAGACTGGGAGAAAGTCCTAGGGCTTATGTTGGAAGTGCCCAAACCCAGCCCTGGCAGTATTAGCTGTCACATTTCCTCTCGCTCAAGGAATTTTCAGGAAGTGGTTCCTGCTTGGGGTGGAAACCCCATTGCCCTCAGCACAGCAGGGGTAAATCTTGTGGCCACTGTGTCATCTGGGCCAGGCAGTCAGTCCTCTTCTGCTTAGTCTGCAGAACAGTAATTAATTATGAAGACCCTTTTCTTCACTACCCCCTTCCAGTCTCACACTTTGTATGGATGTCCATTCCTCCCTGAGTGACTCCTGACCAGCATGTTTACATGTGAGTCAGTCATCCCAAGTGCCACAATTTGGGCATCTTTATTTTGCAGAGGAGGCAGAGTGGAAGGCCTATGCCTGGCTGTCATCTGAGCAGAATGGGTACTCTCTGCACCTAAGATCCTCATTCTCTGTATAGAGTCCTACAGGGACCACTTCTGGCACACTGCTTCTCTCCCTGCCACTGACTGTCTCCCATGGGCAAGTCTGGACACAAGGCCACAGATACACAAAGAGGCAACGGGACCCATGACTCAGCAGGGAACTGCCTCTTCCTGGAAGTTCTCCGTGGTGCTATCCTGAGAGGCAGAAAGCTAGGAGGCCCTTTTCCCTCCTGACTGTGTCACTCTCCAATCCTGCCCTCAGGTACTTCTCACTTACACATCCAGAACTACAGCTACTTGGAAGTCATCCCTCAGGGCTTGGTGTGTGGAGGGTGGAGGCAGTATGCATGCATTTCCCTCTAAAGGACCCAAGAGCTTCCATTCATTCACTGGGTTGTCCCCAGCCTTCTGATATACAGAGGGACACAGTAACACTTGGTAGAGTTTATTGCCACTCCACATCTAAGACATATCCTCTGTGAATTTTGCACCAGACATTGTTTTCTCCCTTCTCTTCCCCTGGTTGTGACAGAAATGTACTCTTCATTTCCTGCAGCAGCAGAGGCTTCTCAAATCTTCATTGCTGACATCTCCAAAGCTGTAGTTTAAATACAGACAGCAGACATATACACACATAAGATGTTATACACAAGCAAACAAACACACACAGGTCAAGACACAGAGGCAAATGTATTAATTGAGAGGATCATGAGTCTGTGAACAACATGAAAATACTATGGTCTAGATGACCACATTCTTCCCTTGGGCATTCACACAATCCCATGCCATTTGCCACTCCTTTAAAAACTAGGCTCCAGCAACCCTGTTTCCTGTCTGGACACTGAACTATAATGCATTGTCTGGACACTGAACTATAGTGCATATTTTTCCTGTCAATTTGAGCATTGACAGGAAAAATATAGAAAAGGCTTGGATTACAACCTAAGATATGGATGAGTAGACACAGCAAATTTGCAGTAAATCTGTGTGCAGTAGACATATGTAAAGGATCCATGGGAGAGCATGCAGGGAGTCCCACTTAACGAGTGGGAAGAGGCTCAAAGTGGCCTGAAAGCCAGGAAATGACTATGGTGGGAAACACAGTACTCATGCAACCTTATTTCCTCCTCAGTGTTCCTGGACTTCTAGTGGACTTGAGCTTCCCAGCCTCATGACATGGGGGCTTTTTAGCTTTTCTTTCTCTTCTAACTACAAGGTGACCACTAGAGTAACTATAGAGCCTCATCTTCTCCACTGTGCCCCAGACTCCAGTCAAGCAGGCCTCTTTGCCCCCAAACGTGGGGTGCTCACCTGACCTCCT
Organism: Loris lydekkerianus; assembly: GCA_963574355.1. Classification (NCBI taxonomy): domain Eukaryota; kingdom Metazoa; phylum Chordata; class Mammalia; order Primates; family Lorisidae; genus Loris; species Loris lydekkerianus. Next base: position 29,843 of record CAUYPK010088479.1, read on the forward strand.
CTCTCTTCTCTGTCATGGCACATTCTTCCCTCTGATAGTAGTGTAGGGGATTGAGCCACAGGTCCTCAATGATGATCTGGAAGCAAAAATAGGACATGTTGTGCCCTGAAATAAGCCCATTTCCCAGAATCCTACAAAAGCATTCAGGTCACTATTAGTGATGAAAAATAGCTCCCACCTCAGCAATCTTGTTAGATCCTGGGCAGTTGTGGTTTGACAACCAGCTGATGAAGCTCAGGACACTGGTGTCCTGCCTCATGCTGGGCACTTCATTGTCATCATCCCAGAAGCACTGGATGGAAGAGGAACAAGATGCCTTGTATCCTGGAGGAGAGGCAATTAGGGAAGAATTATGACCAGCCAGGGCACCCTCACTCCCCTTCCCCAATATCCAAGCAGACATATCCCACCAGTGATAGTAAGGAGATAATCCTTGGTTATCACTTCATTCCTGAAGTAGGGGTTCAGATGGAAGAAAAACTTCATCCTCCAGCAGTGCCTGGGAATGCTGACTTGTTCCACCTGCCAGGGAATAATGGGGGCTGTCACAGAGAGGAAGAGAGATCTGTCCTGGGTATACTGAGGGGGCAGATTGCTGGTGTTGGAAGACTTCTCTTTAACAGCTCTGCCACTCAAATGCTATAACAACCACCCCTGCCCAGTCACATTAGGCCTCCAGGGCTTACCTCTAAACTTGTCATGTAGGCAAGCACATCTTCGTCTTGCTCTGTGATTATAGTCGATATCTGCGGATGGTTCATTATCTGCCTCAGGTTAAGGAACTTTTCCTAGTTAGTAAAGGAGGAACTAGGCACTTTGCCATGCATCAGGTCTGGAGAGCACTGACAGTGTGGGAGTGTGGGGGTGGGGGAACCGCAAGGCTTTGAGCCTCCAGGGCTCACATGTGTACATCAGACTCTGACTCTTCTAAGACGTGCTCAGGACTAACCTTCCCTTGTGGGTGAGTGAACCTGTAACTGAGGCATTGAATTCTGGAGGGCTTCCCTAGGCTTCCAAAAGCCAGATGGTCCATGTATGCTGCTGCTGGACCCACTCTGCTCATTTCAGGGTGGTCTCTGTCCCCTCCATTTTCTAGCTACTATGCGCCCTGCTTCCTCCAGTGGGTAGAGCCTCTCTTGAACCAACCACTGAGCCCTACAGGCTGCCTAGCTGTGCTTGGTGCTCCTAGAGACTCTTGGGCTGCAAAGGAGAGTACATATCCCTGCCTCTGGGCTGTATGTCTGGGACAGCAGAAGCTTGTGAGACCAAAGGACATGGCAGAATGCAAGTGTCTTTCAGAGGACAGCACTTTGCACAACCTACGGCCAGGGTTGGACCACCTTGGGTGTAGGTGGCCAATGCCTATAACCAGGCACAGTCTTTATATCATCACTGGTTTGGCATCCTCCCACTCATCTAAGGCCTTCTCCAGGAATATTCCCTTCAAAGTTGTACTGCCTCAAAAGGGCTCCTTTTGCATCTGCCCTACGTTAGAGAGATAACCATTGTTCCCAGTCTCCACCACAGGAACATTCACTATCTGAAGGTCACTAAGATCCGTCCACACTGTCAGCAAGTGGCTGAAGAGGGCCCTAGTGTCACCCAACCCTATTCCTGCTGTTTCTTCTGCCTGAGTTGGAGTCCTTTCCCCTCCTGTGTGCTGCCCTTTCCCTCTGCCCCGGCCTTGCCCAGTACCAGCCCTCATGAAGGAACAGCAATAAGGATACGGCTTTGGCCCAGAAGCCAGGGATGTTCTGGATGATGGCCCTTCTGCGTTCAAGATGTGCCTTCATCCTCTGCCCAAACTTGCGCTTCAGCCGAGCGTAGTCCATGCTGCCTCGGGCACTCACTCTCGTCAACTCCAGCTGGACCTCTTCCAGAGCCTCCATAGCAGGCTGTGGTCTGGGGGCCAAGTGCTCCTCCACTGCCTGCCCGTTCCCCTCCTCCTCTTGGTCGTTGTCTTCACCTTCACGCTCATTGTTCTGGGCCAGCTGGGGCATCACCTGCCCCCCCTCTATAACCTCTTCTATCTGCACGATCGGGATCACTTCGGCCATCACCAGCTCCGACTCCCCCACCAGGGACTTCGCGCCCTCTGGCTCTGCCTCCGTGAAAGTCTCTTGCACAGCCTGCTCCATCAACACGCTGGCTGCCTGAGTAAGCCCACGAAACACCACCTGAAATTCCCAGATGGCACCTCTGTAACCACTGTCCTCCTGAGCCCATTCCCTTGTCAGCCCCTGAGCCTCGCCCTCTGGAATGGCGTTTTCCTGACCTAAGACCTCTAAGGATTCCTGAGGAGGCCTAGCATCACACTGCCCTGCCCCGCTCGCCATGCGGACTTACCGTGAAGCTGGTTCCTCTTTGGGAAGAGGGTAAGGCAGCTCCAAGAGCAGAGATTACACACACCTCCCAACAGACACAACGCCTGAAACTCCACACTTTACCTGACCAGAACACACGCCAGCTGTGGCTTCGTCCGCTAGGAAGACAGTTGGGGGGGGGAGGGGGCGGGAGGCGGGTGAGACTATTCACGCATGCGCGCACTGAGCTCTGTGATGCCTGGCCTTGCAATTGGCTAGAGAGCACTAAAGCCACCCCCCCACCTCCCTTTTAGAGCACCTAAGCCAATAGATGAATGGCTCAGAGCAAACCCTGTGGGTTCGTCCAATGGCAGCACAGAAGGAGGCAGTGAGGCCTAGTCTGACACCTGCGTAAGTCCTCCTGGCCTGTAGGTGGTGCTGCCACATGCTGTTTGTCCTTGGGGAACGTTAAAAGTAAACGTCTGCTCCTGTACTCTCTGATCCCATCCCTGAGAAAGTTTCCCCGCAGAGCTGCAGGGAACACAAGAAAGCAGTTCAGGCCTCAGCCCTGTGGCTCAAGTGGCTAAGGCGCCAGCCACACACACCTGAGCTAGTGGGTTCGAATCCAACACAGCCGTCAAACACGACTGCAATCAAAAAATAGCCAGGTGTTGTAGCGGGCGCCTGTGGTCCCAGCTACTTGGGAGACTGAGGCAAGAGAATAGCTTGAGCCCAGGAGTTGGAGGTTGCTGTGAGCTGTGATGCTACGGCATTCTATCCAGGGCGACAGCTTGAGGCTTTTGTCTAAAAAAAAAAGAAAAAAGAAATAAATAAAAAAAGAAAGAAAGAAAGAAAGAAAAGAAAAGGAAAGAAAGAAAGCGGTTCATGACATAAAGGAGCAGAGCCAGCACTCTTCCGCAGCAGGAGCACATGAACCTAAGAATTGCCTGTCCACTCACAGGGTTCCCTGAGGTCTTCGCTAGACTAAGACGACTAGCCTCCACAGCCACCAGAGATGCCAAAAACCAGGGCCAGGAACAGGCAGCGACTATGTCAAAGTAGCCAAAAAAGACTCACATCCAGGCACCCAGCAGGATTCCTGATGTCTGCTTTGCACAGCTCTGTGCAGCAAAATCCCAGCAGGAGGAACCAGGGAGGTGGAGATGATTTTCAATGAAACATGGCTTATAATTCTTCTGTAGCTGTGGTTTCACAACCCCCCAGGGCTGTGTTGGAAAAAAAAAAGGCGATCCTTTTCAATAAGATAAATATATACTACAGCTTCTTTAGGTGTGTGCCATTAAAAATAACTGCATCCCCATACCTATACTCATAGGGATAAGATCAGGTTATGGGTATTCTCAGGGTTTATCTTGGATATCTTGGAGATCCAGTTTATCCCAGTCATTTGTGTGAATCCAAACTTCACACACAAGAGACCCCATTCTGTAGAGACTAGAGGAGGGAACTGAGGGAGATAGGAGAAGGTCTGTGTCCATGCCAAGTGTCAGTCAGGCAGGCTGGGATTGAGTGAGTGGGTCAGAAGCAGAGGCAAAGATTATTGAGGAAAAGACCAGGAGAGAAACTAGGGCGGCAGAGAGAAGAGGGAAGAGGGAATAAAAGAGGCAGATAGTAGCAGGAGAGACAGCTTCTTCCAGCAGGCTAAACGGACATACTTCACATAGTTTGCTTTGAGACCTAGTGGCCATTAGAAATGGTGGAGTCCACAAAAGGAGCCTTCGGAGGGTCATGGTCTGCAGCATAGGTAGGGAGAGTTTCATTTACCCAGAGTGCCTCTAGTAATGGCAGGGTGTCTATCTGCATGGTTACCTCACACAAAAAGGTAAACCCATGTCTCTCAGTCCTGCAAACGGGAGAGGCCTTGAGCAGAGGGGACGCATGCAACCATGTGCTGAATCATTTTAACTAACATTTCAGGTGACTAGTTCCGGGCAAATGCAAAGGAGGTGGGGAGCAGATTTCAGCACTAAGGTTGTGAGAAAGGTCAACATAGCCATATATTACCCATGGGGGGATACACACTTCCTCCTCCAACACCCTTAAAGAAGGCACGTTCAAAAGGTAGGACGATCCCACTGGAACTTCAGTGTTCTCAATTTGGTGTAGGATATTTTGGTTCTTCTAATGTATGCTTGTCAGGCCCATGTATCAGGCATATCCTTCATGCCCCCATTTCCTCTCACCTGTATAGCCTCCTCTTTCCTCCCCCAGCAAAAGAAACTACTGAGAACAGTTGCACTTAGGAAAGTTTTGGTAGCCACAGTGCATGGCTGCATCTCTGATGTACCCCGTGTTGGAGGCTTTGTGTGGCTGAAGGAAGCCTGCCAGACTGACTGCAGTTGTAAATTTTATTTCTCTGTATTTCCACTGGCAAAAGTTGAAAAGTGGAGCCTTCCCTTAACAGGAAGAGCAGTGGTCCAAGGCTCTGTCAGTGAATGCAGGAAGCTTAAGTTAGAAGCTCTCCTTGGCTTAGTTACCAAATGTATGCTCCCTTCTGCTTTCCACCTGTTACCTGGGACAAAGTAACACCACAAGGTATACACATATGACACTCTCTTGCCTCCCAGGCTCTTCCCCTCCTTGAATAGAACACTGGGAGGGACCTGGAGTATCTGATTCCAGCTTTCTCCTTATGAAGTCATTCACAATCATTGGACCCCACTCCAAGATCCCCTGGACTGCTAGTCTATCATGACTCCTTTTTTTCCTCATCAAGCTATGGCCACCACTGGGAACAAGCCCTCTGGCCATCTCCCACTCAATCCTGGACCAGCATATTGCCAACTGGCTGGGTCAATAAATGGCAGGATGTGTTGAGGAAAGTGCAGCCTTGCAGTCACAGGAAACTACAGGTTATTTGAAATGGTGAGAACATTCAAGTAAATGTCCACCTGTCTCCTGAGAATTCATAAGAACAGAAATGTTAAGAATGTGTCTCTTTTAGGGAGAGGCCCTGATCCCTCCTCTAAGACCATCAATGCTGATTCCTAAACCAGGACCCATGCTCCCTGGAATGGTGAATATCTTCCTCCTTCCAGAGTTCCTAAAACAGCAACTTCATTTTTCTGTCAGGGACAAAGAGCTTACCCATGCACAACATACCAACTCTGAGTGATAGTTTGCAAAGTTGAGATCAAATCGCACCTGCAGTGCATCTTGCAAGGATATATGTGAAACTTAGTAAATGTAGAATGTAAATGTCTTGGCACAACAACTAAAAAAACGCCAGAAGGCTATGTAGACCAGTGTGATGAAAATGTGTCAAACTGTTTATGAAACTAGTGTATGATGCCCCATGATCATACCAATGTGCACAGCTATGATTTAATAAAAAAATAAAATAAAATAAAAAATAACTCCATTTTCTAATATGATAAAAATAGATAATAAACTGGTATGTGTTTATATGTAAAATGTTTATACATATTTACTATAGGTACATACTTCAATGTGTATGTGTATATATATGTATAATGTAAAACATGTATACAAGTAAAAAAAAAATCTACTTGCAAAAAAACCCCAAACCAAACCAAACCAAACCAAAACAAACATTTGCCTCAGTGTGCATGGGGGGATGGCACCATAAATTTAGGTTGACAGAAACAGTGACAGAGCTATAGAAGATAATACAAGACAAGAACACTGATTCAGACAGGGGCATGTAGACTGAATATTGTCCTAGCCCTGGACTGAAACTTAAAGAAATTTCAGTTTTTAATGGGAGGAGACAGAGTGAGAGTGAAGGAAGGGAGGACTATCATATAGACAGTTCGTTGTGTGGTAAGAGGAGACACACAGAGAGGGGTTTGGGAATATAGACAATAGAAAATGAGATGTGTGGTGAAGAGAGAGACAATAGAGAGAGAGCTAAGAAGAGAGAAAGATAAAAACACAGATTTCCCTTTGCAGAAGAATGAGACACATAGAGACAAGGCTGTGTGGGAGAGAGGGACATAGAGAGAGGACTGTGGGGGCTGTGGGAGAATGGAGAGAGCTCTTTAGGGGAAAGTGAGACAGGCAAGATGATGGAAAGAAAGAAACAGAGAGGGGGGACTGTGAAGGGAAAGAAGGACACAGAAAGAGGTGTTGTACTGAGACAGGCAAACAGAGATCATTCTTGGGTAAAGAGGGAGACACAGAAGGTTCCTTATGGGTAAGGGACACATAGGACCTGGCAGAGAGAGACAAACTAAAAACAGGGCCATCAGCAAAGATAGGCACAAGTAGAGACACATTAGAGAATGAGACCTTTCAATTAGAAGACAGACTGCACTCCAGATGAAATCTAACTTTGGCTTTGGAAGCAAGTGCCTGTGCTCTTTGTCTGGGGTGGGTCATAGGAACAAGTGGTAAGGTTCTGACCAGGTAGATTCAGGCTTTGCTGAGTGGGACTTGTCAGCACTTCAGAGGAACATATCCTGGCAGTCCATCCTTTTGGCCATTGGGGTGTGTCACTCTACTGCTATGTGGTAATGAGATAGAAGACTCTGCTCATACCTCCTTCTGTTGTGTGGTTGCCTTCCGAGATCCTAGAACTAATTCCTGGGCACAGGCAGAGGAACCCCACAGAAAGTGGCAATGGGGGTACTTTTAAGGGCTTCTGGGCCAGATTCAAGATTTCTATCTCTTCTTCTATCAGAGTTCTGGGAATGACATTTTTTTTTCTCTGTGTCCACCAATATTAGGCACTGGTCTGTGGAACCTTTAGGGATCCTATAAGGCAGCAGTTCTCAACCTGTGGGTTGCGATCTCTTTGGACTGTAATAAAGATTCATGGCTTTAGGCAAGTTGAAAACCACTGCTATATGGTAAACTGAGAAGTCTGGAAGACCTCATCCATCAGGACGATGTGCCTGGGGGCAGAGGAGTGGTCAGGGCCAGAGGTTAGAGCAGGAACACACTGCCTTGCTGGAGGCTCAGCCATCAGCCCTGCTCAGATCTCACAACATGCCTTCTAACCTCAGGTCCAAGCCTGACAAAGGGAAGGGCATTTCTAATGCTACTTCTGTGACAAGAAGGATCCAGCATGTGGCTGTGACACCCTCAACCTTCACATAGCAATGGAGTCACTGAAGATAGGAACAGGAGTTAACAAGCATGGTGGAAAGGTGAACACAGGTTACAGAGGTGAAAGGTGGCATGATGTGTGCCCACAGAGATGCTTGTCTTACACAGAGACTGGGAGAAGCCCTAAGGCCAATGTTAGAAGTTTCCTCCTCCAGCTCTCACAGTGTTAAGGCCTCACATTGTTCCATGCTCAAGTTGTTTTCAGGAAGTGGTACTCAATCAAGGTCGAAGCCCCAAGTCTTCAGCCCACTGGTGGTAAATATTGTGGCCCCTGTGTCACAAATTTGACTGTGAATCTGGGCCAGTCAGTCCTCTTCTCCTTACACTGCATGCAGCACAGTAAAAATGAAGACCCTTTTCTGCACTAGCCCCCTTACTTCTTCTATCCCACACTACTTATGTCTGCTCTTCTTTGAGTGAGTTGATCAGAATGTCCACATGGTTCTCGATTCTGTTCCAGACATCCAAACACTCAATGGGGAAAAGATTCCCTATTCAACAAATGGTGCTGGGTAAACTGGTTGGCAACCTGTAGAAGATTGAAACTAGACCCACACCTTTCACCATTAACTAAGATAGACTCTCACTGGATAAAAGATTTAAACCT
>CAUYPK010088482.1:0-58837 GCA_963574355.1 Loris lydekkerianus
TGTCCCATTAAGTTGTTACTTTTCTCTTTCCGTTCTCTTGAGGAAGGCTTGCAGTGCTATAAATTTTCCTCTTAGGACTGCCTTTGCAGCATCCCAGAGGTTCTGATAATTCATGTCTTCATTGTAGTTTTGTTTCAAAAATTTGGTGATTTCCTTCTTAATCTCATCTCTGACCCAGCTATCATTCAGCATAAGGTTATTTAACTTTCATGTTTTTGTATGAGTGTGCAGATTCCTGTTGTTACTGAGTTCAACTTTTATTCCATGGTGGTTCAAGAAGATGCAAGGAATAATTTCTATTTCTTTAAATTTACTGAGGTTAGACTTGTGACCTAAGATGTGATCGACTTTGGAGTATGTTCCATGGGCTGAGGAGAAGTATGTGTATTCAGTTTTGTTGGGGTGAAATGTTCTGTAGATGTCTGCTAAATCCAAATGGTGGATGGTTAGGTTTAAATCTAAAATTTCTTTGGTCAGCATCTTATTGGAGGATGTATCTAGCACTGCCAAAGGAGTATTGAAATCTCCAACTATTATGGAGCTGGAGGAAATCAAGTTGCTCATGTCTGTTAGAGTTTCTCTTCTGATTTGAGGTGCATTCTGGTTGGGTGCATAAACATTCATAATTGCAATCTCATCATATTGGGTATTACCCTTAACAAATATGTAGTGACCATTCTTATCTTTCTTTACTTTTGTTGGTTTAAAGCTTATTGTGTCAGCAAATAGAATCACAACACCTGCTTTTTTTCTGATTACCATTTTCCTGAAATATGGATGACCATCCTTTCACCCTGAGTCTATATTTATCTTTTAAGGTAAGATGTGACTCTTGTATGCAGCAAATATCTGGCCTGAGTTTTTGTATCCAGTCAGCTAACCTGTGCCTCTTTCGAGGACAGTTTAAGCCGTTCACATTAATGGAGAATATTGATAGGTCTGATAAAATTTTGGGTCTCGAGTTTTTCGAAAGTTCAGTGGACAATTTTAATGCTTTCGCCATTGTGGAAGTTGGAGTTTGATCAAAAGTTTCTGAGTGAGGTTATTTTTATGGTAGAGGATTGGGGTGGTCATTATGGAGGACAGGTCTGAGAATATCTTGGAGAACTGGTTTGGTTAAGGCAAATTTCTTCAACATATGAATGTCATTAAAGTATTTAATTTCTCCATCATAAATAAAACTCGGTTTAGCTGGAGACAGGATCCGGGATTGAAAGTTATTTTGCTTTAGGAGATTAAAAGTTGATGACTACCCTCTTCTGGCTTGAAAGGTTTCAGCAGAGAGATCTTTAGTCATTCTAATATTTCCCTTTGTAGGTAATAGATTTTTTGCATCTAGCTGCTTTCAGAATTTTCTCCTTCATATTGACTCTACTGAAGTTAATTATGATATGCCTGGGGGATGTCTTATTCAGATTGAGTCATGCTGGGGTTCTGAAACTGTCTGCTATCTGGATTTCAGAATCTCTTGACATATCTGAAAATTTTTCTTTCATAATTTCATGGAGAAGGGCCTCTGTGCCTTGTGAGGCCACTTCATCACTTTCAGGAATTCCAATGAGGTGGATATTAACCTTCTTTGAATTATCCCAGAGCTCTCTGAGAGAATGAATCATTTTTGCTTTCCATTTCTCTTCTTCTTTGAGAGTTTGGGAGCATTCAAACGACTTGTCTTCAATGTCAGAAATTCTTTCTTCTGACTGCTCCACTCTGTTACTGAGGGATTCTACTGTGTTTTTCAGATCTTCGAGGGCTGCGAATTCTTGCTTCAGTGCATCTAAATCTTTTGTGGTTTTGTCTTTAAATTCATTAAATTCTTGAGACAATTGTTGAATTTCTCCTCGAATTTCTAATTCTGACTTTTGAATTGCTCTTTGGATTTCTAATTCCAAATTTTCCTCCATTCTGTTAATCTTGTTTACAATCTAAATTCTGAATTCAATTTCAGACATCTCAATCAGATGTTTATGAATGGGATCTTCAGTTATATTTGTCATATCTTTCCTTGGGAGGGTTGATCTATTCTGGTTATTCATTTTACCAGAGTTTTTCTGCTGATTGCACCCCATGATTACTTTACACCATTTAATTTTTTTCTCTGGAACCTTGTTAAGGACCCATGCAGTGAGATGTTGGGGACCTATTTGATGTGGTGGGGCTAAGTGGTTCTGTCTTGTTTTCAGATGGTCTCTGTTCGCCCCTACTGAAGCAGTAACTCTGGGTTGAAATATCAGCTGTGGAGGAATACCAGAAATTAAGTTGCTCTGTTTCCCACAGGCAACAATTGGAAAAGGAAAATCAAACCTTCCTACAACCACACACCCAAGGCACCACTTGAGTAGTCTTCAGGTGATTGGCTCAGCTCAAAAGGTCCAAATCAATTGTCTTAGTGAGCACCTGTCTCAGGTGGGAGAGTTTAAAAGGTCTCTGGCAACTGGAACGCAGGGGTCTGGTGACAACTCAAATATGACTTGCTCCGGTGTTCCATGAAGTCCTTCCCCACCTTACAGCTCTGTCACACCCAGTCACTGCTAGCCCCACAGGGCTGTGACCCAGTCAGTGGTCTTCAGTGAGCAGATACTCCAGAAGTTTGCACCTGCCTAAATCACAAGGAAGTCTTATCTGCTCAGCCAGGCTGCTGCTTTCTGCCTCTATCCAGCAGGGGGCAGTGAGGCCTTTCAACCTCAGGTGCTTGATGGAAGCTGGGTGTTGTTCATTCAGTTCCAGCCCTGCCCTTGCTTGGTGTTACTGGCAGAAAAGAACAACCCTGTGGGAGTTTGTTTCTGTCCCTGCTAAATTCCTCTGCAGAAGAGGGGCTGATTTGAGTTTTCAGAACCTGTGCCTCAGGCCTTGTGTTTACTCCTACAGGTTTGTATTCGCATCACGGTTAGCAGTCAGCTCTAGCCTCCTGTCCTCCTTTGTCTATAAGCCAATGATCCCCTGAGGGCTGGGTGTGTCTTAGGCTCAGTAAAGCATTCCTCTGGGTCAGCCCCACCCTGGGAGTTTCCTGGCTCTGCGTGTGCGTTTTCTAGTCCCCACGTTCCACCCAGGTCAGTACCACCTCAGGCAAACCCTTTACTCACAGGGCCTGTGTTTTAGTCCCAGATCTGTTCTGTGGTTGTTGCCATTTGAGAAGATGCCTGGCATCCTCTGGTTGCCCAGGGAGACAGGGGGAGTGGCTTTGGGATATCTGGGGGTGGGCCTTGTTGTTGCAAAAGATGGCTGTTGCTCTGTACCTCAGGGCACTGCTGCTCAGGCCTGATTCCCTCTCAGCTGACTGTCATCTCCTCACTTCTGTGCTGCAGAATCAGCACTGTCCAGCTGCAGTCCAGGTCCTGTCCACACCCCTCGAGAAATCACCCAAGAATCTGGACTCCTGGGGGACAGGCCTCCAGACCTCAGAGTGAGAGTGGAGGGGAGCACTGGGAGCTCAGAATTGCAGGTCGTAACACCAAGCTCATTGAGACCAAATGAGCAAATAAACAGATACAAAGGCTACCAGACACACGAGCCCATAGATGCACAAACAGACAGAGACACATAGACATACAGACAACACAACAAAAAACAACTACAATAAAAATAGTGATAATCATAAAATAATTGAAAAAAAAGAAAAAAGTGGTGTTCATAAATAAGTTAAAAAAGAAGAAAGGAGAAATAAAAAATAGAAATAAAAAATATATCTATAAAAAAATATTAAAAAATTAACATTAGTTCCTCCAAGAAAATGGTGAGGAAAAAACAGAACAAAAAACAATAAAAAAAGAGAATAGAAAAAAAGGCACCAACCATGAAATTATTATTCTTGTATATATGTGGAAATATACAGCTATATGTATGAGGTAGGGATCAACTTTCGTAGGAATATATTTATAATGCAATATACTTTCTGGACACCAGGTGGCACTGTGAGTGGTTCCCAGGCTTATACCTTGATTCACAGTTTATACTGTTACCACAGTAACCACCCTACCTGGCCAATTGCCATTTTGGAGTTTCTGTAAAAGTTTGTCACCTAACTATTGCGCAACCTTAGCTGCTCTGTTCCAGACGGCACTCCTATCTGACCTCCCAAGTCAGTGCAGGAGTCTACGCTTCACAAATCTTTCCACTCTGCTCCCACGTTCTCCTGAAAACTGGTAACTGCAATAGGCTGTGGGGGAGGGTGTTGGCTGCCGCCAGCTCATGCGGCTGCTGGTGGCTCATGTGGCTACTGAAGGGTCCACCTGCTGCAGCCGGTTCCCCCAGCTGGAGTGCTCGGGAACCTTATTCTCAATTTTGTGGTTCAGAGTCTCCCTTTAGAATTGGGACTTTTGAGTCCAGCCACCCACCAGTTTGCTGCGCAGCCTGAACTGTCAGCCCCCTCCAACATTCCCCACCAGGAATGCTCCAGTCTATTTAATCACTCCTGTTATTCTGGGGGAAGGCGTCCGTCATTTTGGATAGTTCAAAATGTCTGTTTTCCAGGCAGGATCCCTTCCCTCCAATTTTCCATCAGGTTGCCCAGTTCCCCGTGGTTTTGAGTGGCTCTCCTTTCGGGTGCCACCCTCAGCTTAGGAATAAATTTTCGTCAATTGGGTTCTGCCAGTAATTGCAAGCTGCTGTCCTCCATAAGGGAGGGGCCTGCTGGCAAGCATGGCCAAGCAGGAAAAATCTCTACAACAGAGTCCGTGGTTTTAAAATACCTCTCATATACAACAATCCGTCAATTCGCTGAGTGTCTCCAGCTGTTCGTCCACACCAATAATCCACACCCAGGAAAGGTCTAGACCCCTCTTCCTCTCACCTGATGACTTGGGAGAGGTGGGCTGCATGTCCATCTCATCCGCCATCATGCTCTGCCTCCCTACACTTGAATGATTTTGATTTTGCTATTTCTCTTAAGAAGAAGACAACATTGCTCAGTGTGATCTACCTACAAGTCTCTTCCAGGGTTGCCCTTCTCAAACTCTATGGTCTCATCTTCCAAGTTCACCTTAGTGTTTGCACTCCAGTTACACCAGCCATTGTTGTCTAACAGACCTTTCTAATGCAGGGCCTAGTGCCTCTTCCTTTCAATTGTTTGGCTCCTGCCCTCCTTGGAACCCTCAGTTGAAAAGTTACTTCCTCAAGGAGGCATCTCTGACCTTCATAATTAGGCCACTTTCCAATTAGCAGCTGTGATGACACTGAATAGTGAGTTTCTCCTGTGAACAATTAAAGGTGTGATTTCACATTTGTCCACATGATTCTTTGATTAAAACATGCAAGAGTACACAACCTTCTCTCAAGAAGAAGACAGAAGAGTGGCCAATGAACACATGAAACCTTGCTCATTGTCCCTAATCATCAGAGAAATGCAAATCAACACCACTCCGACATATCACCTAACTCCAATGAGCTTAACCCATATCACAAAATCTCAAATATGCACATACTGGTGTGGATGTGGAGAGAAGGGAACACTTTTATGGGATTGCAAACTAATATAACCTCTAGGTATCTACCCAGAAGAAAAAAAAATCATTTTACCATAAAGGCATTGTACTAAAATGTTTATCACAGCTCAATTCACAATTGCCAAGATGTGCAATCAACCCAAGTGCCCATCAATCCATGAATGAATTAATAAACTATGGCCTATGTATACCAGGTGATACTATTCAGCATAAAGAAAGATGGAGACTTTACATCTTTTGTATTTACCTGGATGTTAAGTCAGTGGTTCTCAACCTTCCTAATGCCAAGACCCTTTAATATAGTTCCTAATGTTGTGGTGACCCCTAATCATAAAATTATTTTCATTGCTACTTAAAATTACTTTAAAATTAAATAACTGTAATTTTGTTACTATTATGAATCATAATGTAAATATCTGATATGCAGGATGATCTTAGGCGGCCTCTGTGAAAGGATCCTTCGACGTCCCCAAGGGATCGTGACCCCCAAGCTGAAAATTCCTGTCCTAAGTAAAGTATCAGAAGAGTGAAAAAGCAAGTATCTAATGTACTCAAAACTAATATGAAAATAGTAGATAAAGAACTACAGGCTCACATGAGAGGAAAACACAATTAAATTCAAGTACGGGAGAGAGCAGAGGAGGAGGCGTGGGAAGAGAGAGGGGGATTTGGTAAGCTCTCTCCTAATAGGTAACATGTAGGGATACAAGACCCACCTCCTGGGTGAAGGGCTTAACTACAACTTGAACTTTACTTAACATATGTGAAAAATGTAACCTAATTATATGCACCCTTACATTAATCTGAAATAAGAAAAATATGCAACCTTTGTAGTATCTTTCCTTTTTCTCTGATCATATTTCCTATGCCTAGCATAATGCCTGGCACACAGCAGATGCTCAATAAATAGTTGTTGAATAAAGGAATAAATGAATAAAGCTGGATCCCAGGTGGTTTGGGGTTAGTCCCTTACAGAATAGAGAGAGGCATTGTAATGTTATTCACTTATTAGAGGATGCTGTAGGCAACAGCCCAGGAAGTCTGCTTCTGTTGTGTGGCCTAGAGGGCTTTTGGTGAAAATTTTTTCATTCTATTACTCAGTTTTTTAATACAAGGTAATGAACAATAATTTATTTTTTATCCTGTTTTGGAATAACATTTTTCCCCCCAGAGAGAATAATCTTCTTTCTTTTCTAGTGGATCCCATGGGAGCAGCCCAAACTATGACCTTCAGGACCCAAACACATCTAACCCAGCTTCTGGAAGAATTGACAGCTGAAGTCAATTCTGAATTGAAGCTAAAGTCCCCCCCTACCAGCCACCTTTCAATTGCCCTTAGCTAAAGACAGCCACCTGGCCCAGTGTCACTTCACTGTCAGGAACAGTCTGCATTCAAATGACAGTACAATCTGGGTGGTGGGGCATTTGGGGTGCAAAGCCTCAAGTTATCCAAATTGGAACAACTTAGAGAGCCACCCCCACTGCAGCACTACTTGTAGGGGAGCCTTTGTTTGCTGCCTTCACAACTCGGCTCCTTTCTCTGCCCTCTGGCTTTCCATCCCCAGAGACATCACTAGGAAACTTCACCAACGCAAATCCCTGTCTAGAAGTCTCCTTCCTAGAGAACCAAATCTGTGACCTTCTCTTTAGCCAAAATGAGACTTGATCACATCCCCTTTTTACTTTGTGTGAAAGCTAAGAAAGCCAGGTAAAGAAATCTCCAATAACTGATATGATCTACTTATTCTCAGCTGAGGTTTAGGTTACCTGTTTGCTTGCCAGTCTGCCCTAATGCTTTTTTTTTTTTTTTAATTTATAGTATATAATCATTTTTATTTGGCATATTCTAACTTTAAATTGCCTGAACTCCTTTATAGAAGAAGGCAGGATTTCAATGAGCAAACAAACCATGTCAATAGAAATGTACTCTATTTGGGAGAAAAAAAACAAAAACAAACAAATAAAACAAACCCACTAAGTGCAGAGGTACAGAGATTGAGGTTTACTTAGGGCATGCTGAAATTCCATACCCTCAAGCGAGACAGATGTGTTCAAACATTGAGCATCTCACTATTAGGGAACAGTTATGACTGCTTGAAGTAAATACCAAGGAGAAGAAATGTCAAGTATGCTCCTCCTCTCTTTAAATTTAACTCCAGTTTAAGAACAAGCAGAAAGGAAAGAAAGGCTAGCTATGAAAGGGGGAAATTCAGGAGGCAGATGGCCCATGGTTGAGTAAACCTTCCACAGCTCCCTCTTGGACAGCTGTCTCTAAATAGCTTACATCATGATGTCTTGATTCTGCACCATTTCAAGCCATTTATCTCCTGAGTAATGATGCAGTGCTCAGTGTTAAATTGCTTCTATAGAGTGGGTAAGACTCTTTCTCAGTTCCTCATTTTTCAAACACATGTTGTAACCAAGTTACCAGACACAAAAATAGCATGAGGGTTGGATAATAGAACTTTTCTTGATGTAGTTATTCATTTACATGAATCTCATAGGTCATCCTTTTTTATTAAGCAGAAAACAAAACTTTTGATCCTGTGTTTTGGCTAGGGTAGAGGAATTATGTGGTCTGCTAACATTCCTGATAGATTGCTCTTTGATCCAATATCAAAGACATTTAAGTTTTCTGGTCTTATTTCCTCATTTTGAAATTTCGTTTCAAAACATAATATCAGAAACATGAACTTTCTTCATAATGATGAGGGAAATGCCAGGATCTTTCTTTCTTTCTTTCTTTTTTTTTTTCCTTGCAATTAAGGTCTTCCTTGAGAACATTCAATCCCTTGATAAGGGCACCCTTTACATAGCCTGAGGCATATTTAATCTGGTGCATTTCCCATCAACAGCCAGGAGTCCTTAAGCAGTATTTACTATAGACCTCAGAGATCATTATAACCAGGATTCTCAGTAAGATCTGAGTCTTCTAGCAGGGAAAAGAGATGAAATGATTCCAGAGACTCATTAGACTGTTAACTTATTTGTACATTACTGTATATTCTAAATATAAATTAAGAGATGCCTATAAAAATAATAGAAAATATAGTTAAAAACTTGTAACTGTTAGGCAGCAATTTATATATCCAAAATATTTCTCCTATAATAGAACTTATCTAATGGTTGTTGTTAGTAAAAGGGAATTCAATTAAAATAAAAATTTGCTTTTTAAATCAGTTTATTCTAATAATCATCCTAAGGAATGTGGCGTCTTTTAAAAGTAAAAGATAATTTTTTAGGCAAACTTGGGAGATTAATGCTTACCAAAGTTAAGATGGTGTTTGAGGACATGGCTCGCAAAAATGAATCCTGATTCTTGATGCAAGAACTTCATCTCACCCTTTAAGATAATAGAAAATAATGACAGTAAATTTGTTTTAACTCCTTAACCTAGTTACATCTTTAAAAAAATGTTATCTCTTAATTTGCCTTTCAAATCACTAACTAGATTCACTAATAGGAAGCAAAAAAGAAATGCTTTAAAGAACTTAGAAGAATGCCATTAGAATATATTATAGTTTCCATCCGAAAATAACTGCCGTGGATTCTGGCACTGACTATGCCAAACTTTGTGGATTAAAGGTTCAGTCCTCCGTATGACTGCTCTCACTGTAGACACCAACTTCAGGTAAAGGGGTACCCAGGCCATCCTCACTTCTAACCATCTGGCTACAAATTCAGAAACTCTCAGGAGTTCTCAGATGTGATGATTTGCTAGAATTACTCACAGAGTTCAGGAAAATATACTTAGAATTACAGTTTTATTACAACAAACATACACAAGTCAAAATCAGTCAAAGGAAATATGCATAGAGCAAAGTCTAGGAGGGTCTCAAACAAAAAGTCTGTTGTTCTTTCCTTGCAAAGTCAGGACGTATTACCTTCCAGCATACTAATGTGTAACAATATGTATTTCCAACCACGGAAGCTCATCCAAACCTCAGTGTTCAGAGTTTTCACTGGGGTTTCATTATATGGACTTGACTGACTGAATACCTGCCTATGTGGGTGAACTCAATCTCCCACCCTACCCTTTCACCTTCCCAGATGTTGGATTATCATCCAGCTCAACTCTCTAATCACATTGTTGGTCTTTCTTTCTGACCAGACCCTCACCCTGAATCATCTCATTAGTATAAACTATCAAAGGGCGTACCAGGAATCACCTCGTTAGCATACCTTCACATGTAGTTCCAGGGGCCCAGGAGGAATAACGAAGATATTCCTATCACTTGGGAAATTTCAAAGTTTTGGAAGATATCTCCAGTAACCAGGGAGAAAGGCCAGCCAAATTCTTCATTATACAAAAGGAAACCAAAATATGAGTTGCTTCATAAATAAAAGAACATAGAAGTTTGATATATCACTCAATCTTTTAGAGTATTTGTGTAATTACAATTACACAAATTATTCTGGGGCACAAATAATGTTTGCACTTAATCAGCCAAACTTCAATGGCTAGGCATTCATTACACTTGCATTTTGAAAACCTTTTTTTAATTTTTTTTAAATTTTTTGAGATATAAAAGTATCTGACATTCATTTCATTACACATGGAGTGGCTTGAATTATTAGGACAGCACAAAATATGGAAGGTGTTAGATAATTTTATGTGATAGAGAATACAGAAATTTTTTCTAAAATATAAAAAATTGGTTTTGTTTTGGTTCAAAATTTGCCTCATTGTATAAATTAATCCATTGCTTTGAAAGTAAATCCATATGTGGGCAGCACCTGTGGCTCAGTGGGTAGGGTGCCAGCCCCATATACGGAGGGTAGTGGGTTCAAATCCGGCTCTGGCCAAACTGCAACAAAAAATAGCAGGACATTGTGGCAGGTGCCTGTAGTCCCAGCCACTCGGGAGGCTGAGTCAAGAGAAATCACCTAAACCTAAGAGTTGGAGGTTGCTGTGAGCTGGTGATACCACAGTACTCTACTGAAGGCAACAAAGTTAGACTCTGTCTGAAAAGAAAGAAAGTAAATCCAGATTTAAATCCTTACTTATCTTGTGCTAATCAGCATCTTAAACAAGAACCATGGTCCATTGAAAGACTGGCAAACAGTAATATTTTCCAATCTATTATGTAGTTAAGACTAAGTGATATTTAGTCACTAAGTTTTATATTTAAATGTTTAAAATTAAACTTCTGTATAATGCTAACCATATATATATAGTTAACAGCCAACTCTACAATATACGGGATGTTAAGCAGTTGACTTTGGTGGATAAGAAAATCATGGATGGTATTCACTTGGTTCTAATTAAAAAAAATTGTCCCTTCTAGCTTAATTTTTGGGATTTTTTTATATTCTGCCTATGGTATTAATCTTATTTTATTTACCAAAAAGATAATTACAAAATATATTTCTGAGTAGCTTGTAAAAGTCTTAGCTCCTTAGGTCTGAGAGCAAGTTTTGGAGATTTGGTCTACGCATTTTTTAAAGGTAATAATTTTCTCAGACTCTTATACATTTCAGAAAGGTACTTCCATCTGGAAAACCCCCCAAATATTATTTCCTCAAAGATATTCAAGATGGCTTGCAAAAGAGCATAGTGATTAAGGAAAAAAAAAAAAAAGAGTAAAATACAGAAGTGAGAATTAGAAAAATCACTTAATTTAAATAGCTATGTAAGAGGTTTTCCTTTCCCCCCCCCCCAACTTTTTTTCTCTTCCCTTCCTCTGTTCCTCCCTCTTTTCCTCCTGCCCTCCTCTTTTCTGTTTCTTTTTAATTTTCAACCATGTGGGGTTTGGTAAGAGAGAAGGTTTGAGTTTGCAGATAGCAGACATTCTTCCTACTTGTTATCTGTAATTATTTACAATGTTAATCTTCTGTCTAAAGTTATCTCCTTATTCTGTTCAGTTTCAACACTTTTGGAAAAAATCATTCAATATTTTAGGCCACTACAGTGAAAAGTAATGAAGCTTTTTAGTTTTTCATGTGGTAAGTTCCAGAAACTTAGAGAAATGCTTCACAATCCAGTTGTGTAATAATCAAATCCAGAATATTCTACTATTCATATTCCAAGCATGCAGCTCTGGGCAATTCAGAAAATGTGTGGGTATTGAGCCAAGCTCCTTGTAAAAGCATTTCTCACTCAGTTCTTTCTTGTCATCAGTGAAGTAGAAGCAGTAGCCAGATCAAGACCTGGGAAATGGCCAGGGTGATGAATGGAAAGGTCACTTGAGATCAGGGCCTTCCCTAATCATCATTACAAAAGAGAGGACACTCTTCTTGGCATTTCCCCAGCCAAAGGCCATTCTAGCTCTCCACAGGCCTACACATGACTCCCAGCTTTTTCTTTCTCCCAGTACATTCCCTCCCTCCCCTAAGACACAACCTTAATGAAATAGTCTCCTAGAAAGGATTTGCTTAGTGAAGTCCCACTAATAAGTTAAGAATGACTGATAAAAGCCAAATATATCCTTAATCTCCCAAAGGATATTGCACCTTAGAGATGACACTTTGGTTAAAAGGAATACATATTTAATGATAGAATTTTGTAAAGGTGGAAAGGATAATGATTATTTCTGCACTTGATCTTAGCCAAAAGGCCAAGAAGTGAATGATTTATTTCTGAAGGTGATTTGATTGTAAGTTAGCCAGCACAAGAAAGTAATAGAAGAAAGTTAGAATTAAAAAAAGAAATTAGGGGCTCTTCTACAAATGGAACTTCACCCTGGAAGTGAAAAGAATGTAACCTAAAAATTATACCCTCATATTAATTTGAAAAAATAAACCTTATACCCCCCCAAAGAAATTAGATATAAAAAAGAAATGTATAAAAATCATTAACCTTCTTATATATTATACAATTTATATCTAGCTAAATGATATAACAATGAGAGAGGGCAAAAAGGAAAACTTATAACACACTCAGGAAAAATCTTCCAAACTCTGTGCATGGGCCTATGAGTAAAGTCATAGCAATGTATTGAAAGGTGTAAAAGAAGTTCTGAGTATACAGTTGTAAAACATAGATTTGCATAGGAAGACTACTTTCTTTTTTCTAAAGAGGTCAATTCTTACCAAATTAATTTTTGAAATCCTAACGTAACTACTAATAGGATTTTTGAGGGGGTGAGTAATGGTTGTAGAACTTGCAAAATTCTAAATTTCATTTTTAAAAATGAGACTATAAAAACATTTCTAAGAAAGATGTAAATATCTTATAATGTATAACTGTCATGATTAAAATATTGCAGTCGAGCAAGAGAGCTTTGCAGAGTAATAGATCAGAATCGTCACCCAGACTCCACAGAGCAGATAGCATAGATGATAGGACAGCTGGACACACCCACAACCCTCACCCTTCTCTGATGAGAGTTGCTCAATAAAATCTCCAACTCCCTCACTCCTCTGTTAGGCAACTCCTGGGAACCAAGTCTACATTGAATGCTAGAGTGGATAACACACACTCTTTATTGGTTGCTTTCTCTTTCAATTCCTCATCCCCGACAGTCTTTCCTGAGACCATCTATCTCCCAAACAAACTATTTCCATCTGAATCTGGCAGAGGGGGTGGGGGATGGGGTGGTTTGGAGGCACCTAAATGAACACACCAGTCACAGTTACAGTTGCTGCTGATTACAGAGCCAGGGCTGCGTAGACCAAAATATACCATATTTACCAGAATATACCATGTTGTGCTACAGGCCAATAAAATGTTGTACAACCCTAAGGTATTGCCCTTCTTTCCTACGCTGCTCTTTCAAATGATATTCTTAAGAGATTTTTCATGCTAGAGTGCAGACGTTAAATGTTCTGCACAGAGATGCTTAAGTAACATTATCATAGTGGAGTATGTTTTCAAATAGTAATAATGCAGCTTCAGTCTGTGTGATTAAACTGAATTCACATATTAGTGAAAGGAAGAGTTATGCAAGAAATGATGCTAGGACAATTAGGTAACCATTTGGGTTTAAAATGAAGTTATCCTCAACTTCGTATTCACAAAAGGAAGATCCATGCCAAATCAATCAATGAATTAAATGTAAATAAAAGATATTCTAGAGCAACTAGAAAATATTGCCAAATATTTATCTCATCTTGAGGTGAGAAGGTGAAAAATCACTTTTGAAGCATAAAAGCAATTCAGCTACAAAACATCATTAGACATTATCCTATAAAACGAATATTTTTGTGTCATGGTTATTGTAAACAAAGCTCAAAGGCAAATTGTAGAGTGGAGAAATGCTTCAAGAAGTTTTGACAGCTCTTTCCTGTCCTCGCTTTCCAGATGTCAAAGAAAAGAAGAAACAACGGGCCTGCCAAAAAGGGCCGCGGCATGTGCAACCTATTTGCTGCGCGAAGCCTGCCGGATGGGGCCGAATGACGGAGCTACAAACAAGTTCATCAATCGGAACAGAGTGGAGGCCACCGCGGTCAGGGATATTTTTGAAGCGACTGTCTTCCACGCCTGTGCGCTTCCCCAGCTCTGTGCGGGCTGCATTACTGAGTCGTGCTATTCACAGCCAGGAAGCCCGTGAGGACCCAACACCCCATGTTAGACCTAACGGTGTTACCCCGAGACCTCCACCAAAGCCCAGGGAAGGAGTTGAGTCCTTGAGGACTGAATAGAAGCTATCCTTTGGGAAAAAATAAAATGGAAATTGTACTTAAAAAAAAAAAAAAAAAAAGATTTGACAGAAGGTCACTAAAATACATAACAATGTTAATGTCATGAATTTTATTCTTTTAACTTAGTTTTTATGAAATCATGACTGTATACATTTATGGGGTACAATGTGAGGCTTTGATATACAATGTGGAATGCTTAAATCAAACTAATTAACATGACCATCACCTCACTTACTATTTTTTATGGCAAGACATTTACAATACACTCTTAGTTGTTTTACAATGTACCCTGGCATTGTGTACATTAGGTAAGATCCCGCCAGATACCCTCCATGTCACGAACTGTAGAGATACAAATAGATGAACTCCTTTATTTAAGCTCTATTTTCAACTAGAAAACACTATGGAAGTTAATTAATCAGTGCAAGTCTTCATTTTTTATCTCTCAAATGAGAACACTAGCATCTACTTATAAAGTTGTTTGGAGTATTAAATGAGATTATCTAACTAAAAATGCTTTGCGGAATGCCTGAAACATAGTAAGAACTTAATAAAGTATAATTTAAAATATCATTACCTTTATAACTGGCTTATAACTTTCATGCATATCAAGTGCTCATAACGTTTTTTTTTTTAAATGGGATAAATGTGTAACAAAGAAATCAAAAAAGAACATGAACAATTCACACACAAAAAAGGAGATCCAAACGATTAAGGGCAAGTACTTATTTTAGGTATCTTAAATGCATTTGTTATTTTAATCTTTGTAATATCCTTTAAAGTAGATATAATTATTAATATTTTCATTTTTTATAGGATGAGTAAACTGAGGCTAAGGAACCTGCATCTAGTAGTATATGTATTTACTTTGTAAGGAGTTTTAGGGAGTATCAAAAAATATAATTTATAAATTTATTTGCATATTAGACAATGCCAAAAAGCTTTTTAATTTTTATTATTTTATTATTAATAATGAAAATATTAAGACATGTTTTGATGCAAATTGACTAAATTATTTTCTCTCATGTTCACCAGACTTGGAAATAGTATCAAAATTAAATTTTGTTGAGTGACTCTAGTTCTTCTACTTTCTCTAATTTCTCCTACTCAAGAAACTAAAAACATTTGGTGCTTGACAAGAAGGAAACTGGAGACTTGGGACAGTGGAGGAAGGAAGATTTTCAAAAAGTTACGTTTTGGCTGAATGCAGTGGCTCATGCCTGTAATCTTAGCTCTGTGGGAGGCTGAGGCAGGTGGATTGCTTGAGCTCAAACAAATTCAATCAGGATTCCATAATCAACTTTCAATTTATAAAAAGGAGAAAAATCCTTTTGGAAAGTTCATTTCCATTATCTAGATCAGGATCCAGTGATAATGATCTTTATCTCACTCCTAATGTTCATAACTAAAGATTCTGAGACATACAAAATTGTAAAACTAGCTTATGGGTGACACATCATTCTTTTCCCCAACAAAGAAAAATAATTTTTAAACTGAATTTGACTGGACATTATTGAATATGCAGGAATCCTTCACCTTTCTCTGCTCCCCCTTTTTGGGTCCATGAATTTCCTTCTGATGAACTACTTGTATTCAAATGACACTAATCCAATTATGGAGCAAAAAGTATGCATTCTTTGTCACATTCTATTACTAGAGCGCTAGCAACCTAAATAATTCCATTAATAGTTTGTGTTTGGTAATGATAAAACAAACCAAAAACAAGTAAACAAATAAGTAATTTGAGATAAATAAAATAGAAAGCTGGTAACTAGTGACAATAAAAGAGATATAAAGAAAATTAACCTACTCTTATTAAAAAGTCTGAAGCAAGAAAAGGCACTTCATGGTTTAGGCTGAGAGAACAGTAAGAGGCTGTAATTTGGGGAGTTCAACAGCATCATCTGGATCCTGTGGGACTCTTTATGTACCTGTCATCATTCTGCCCTAATCTGGTCAGCAAGGCTGAGAGTCAACACTGGAGATGGGGGTGGGGGGGAGGATGTCATACGGAAATAGGGAGACAACTTTGATGCAGTGGCAGCTTTCAAGTACACAGCCAGGCATCCTCGAGGTTGTGGAGCAGAAAGACTCAGAGGCCAAATTAAAATCGTCAAAACTTGTGGTTAACTGAATCAATGTAAAACAAAGTGAGAATCAAGAGAAAAGAGATGGGGTGGGTTAACATACTTAGGAGAAGGGGGAGAATGAGAAGGACTATGCTGAGGGACTTCTGTGTCACACAACGTTTCCACGTCTTATCTTTTGCTCCTTATCAGCCCTCTTCATTGTCTGTGTGATTATAAAGATCAGACCAGAGTTGAGGCTGAGCAAGGGATGCAGCAGATGGAAGGTGCCCAGTCAACAAAAGCTTGTGTTTCTGCCTGGCCTCAAGCTAATATTTCCCATTAGCTTATTGAGCAACTATGGATTCCCCCTGCAAGTTTCAGGCAGAGCCAGAATGGGTGTCACTAGTGGATAGAGCTATTAATTCTTATGAATATTCAATGTCTCATGACATTACACTTCATATATCTCTCAGCTGATCAATATTTCATAAGCAATAAATTGTTGATGTTTTTTGGTCCTTCTGTCCCCTCCTATGTTTAGCACAATATATGTCTGACATAGCTGATAAATCATTAACTTGTTATCCATGCTTAACACCTACTGTGAGTTTCTCCTGCATCTCACGAGCTACTTTTATACTTACTATTCATAGTTAATGTTTCTTATGAGTTTCAACAATTGTATTTGCTTTTCTATTTCTCTAAAAAGAGAACTGGATATTCTAAGATAATATAGCAAACACATCTTACAAAAAGAGGAAGGTATGAGCAGAGATAGAGAGCTCAGGGAATATAGAGAAGGTAGAAGTCTGTGGGGTTGCAAGTGTTCTCTGGTGTGGTATTGCTCTGAGGGAGCTGGCAAAGGGTGGGCAAAAGCACTCCTCTTCCCCTTGTGATTCTCTTGTGTTCCCACTGGGTCTTAAACTTGGCACAGTCCCTACTGGTTTTCTCAGGTAATTTATAGGCAGGCACTTTCTGAAGAATGCTCTTCACATAGTTGTATACTTTAAAAACAGTCCTTTTATAAGCTGTATTATGCTGCTTAGTCTTCTACCCTTACATCTTCACTATAACTGATAAATTATTTACTTTAGGTTGACAAGAATTAACTAGAAAAACATACCAGCAATCAGAGTGCCAGAGGACTGACGAGAGGGGAATACACAGACTTTCCCAGGCAGCTGGCTCCTGAATTGTTCAAGGTAGAATCACGATTTGTGTACAAAATTTGATTGTAGGAAACAGATAAAACTGATATTCAAATATCCTAGCCTGTAATTCCTAGTGCAACTGACTTTGTTTTCTGTTTAAGCCATACATTTGATTTTGATGATTCAATGCTGTAAATTCCAGCTGAACATTCCAGCTGAACTTAAATTAGCTGAGTTCTAATGTGAAGGAGAAAAATCCCCACTATCATTTACAGAATAAGACTTTCTTCTTTGTTTTTCATCTTGGATCATGGAAATCACCAAAGTTTTACTGTTGCGTCTTAAGATTCTAATCCAAAGGCAGGTAGTGCTTATCCAATATTTGGCAATTTCTATTTTCTCAGGGAGTTTCTCTGTAGTGTGCCTGCTATACTGAAACAAATACATTTTTAAAAGAAATATTTAGCCATTTGAAATTCCATATCCACATAATTTAATAATCATGTGGAGATTGTTATTAAGACTAAAAGCTGAAGCTGTCCAAAAGCATAGGTAGCAAAATGCTTTTTGCTTTTTCCATGAAAACAGATTCTAGTTTCATCACAGGAAATTCTGACAATGCTAAAAACCCCAGTATTCAGAATTCCCATACTGTTTTAATTGTAAAAACTAGTTTAAAACAAGATGTATGCCTTTTTAATTTTTAATAGAAACCAATTAGTTATATAAAAATATTATTTTATATTCAGAGTATGAAAAAATATTCAAACATTTTAAATTACAGATTAAACTTTATGACTATTTGAGAATAAAACTAGTTGTATAAAATTATGCAAAATAGTGCTAATAATGCTTATGTGACCAAGTATTTTAGTATTTGTGTACTGAATAGCACTTTTCCACTAGTGGAAGGAGAGTGTTTCTGAGGTGAAGAACTACAAAAAGTAGAGATTTCAAAACAAAGACTAAGTATAGAGGGAGGCCCCAACACAGCAGACTAGAGATGTCTCCTCATCAACCTCTCTCGTCACTTCAACACCCGAGTACAGAGACAAGGGAAATTAAGGGGAAGGAGGAAGTGAGTGGAGTAAGTGGGGGAAGGAAGGAAACAAGAAGAAAACACAAATGGGGAGGAACCAACAAAAAAATTCTGGCAACATGAAAAACCAGAACAAGTCAACTCTCCCCCCAAGGGATCATGAGGCAGTCATCACACACGATCCCACCTATAAAGAAATTATAGAAGTCACAGAAAGGGAATTTCAAGTATGGATGGCAAAAATGATGAAGGGAATTGAAGGGAAAGTGGAAAACCTTTCATGGAATTCCAAGAATAGGTATATACAGGATATTACATAATTGATATTCAGAAAGATATAGTTTTGTTTTTTTGTATCCCATATAGTATAAAAGCTTAGCAAAGAGGCTGAGCATTTGTTGAATAGGTAAATATAACATTTTACCTTAAACCCCCCCGCTTTTTTTTTTTTTTTTTTTGAGACAGCGTCTCACTCAGTTGCCCAGGCTAGAGTATAGTTGCATCAGCCTAGCTCACAGCAACCTCAAACTTCTGGGTTCCAGCAATCCTCTTCTCTCAGACTCCTGAGTAGCTAGAGGCTTGCTTGAACCCAGGAATAAGAATAGAGGGAGGATATACAGGCTTCTACCACAATTCCTGGCTAATTTTTCTATTTTTAGTAGAGACAGAGTCTTGATCTTTCTCAGGCTGGTTTCCAACTTCTGAGCTCAAAGGATCCTCCCACTTTAGCCTCTGAGAGTGCTAGAATTATAGGTTATAGGTGTGAGCCACTGCACCTGGCCCATTTTACCTTATTCTTGTATCCATATTTTTGCAAAAGGTTTTTGGGGAAACAAGAGGCTCCGTTTATTTTTGCAGTTCCCCCAAAAGAAAAAATGATCACAGTTTTCCAGAATTGTTTTAAGAACAGTAAGGGTGAGAGGAAGATTATCTGTGATTGTATATGACTAGACTCTCCCAAGAACTAAAGCAAGCTATTTTCTATACTGTTGTACCCTCAAATATTATGCTACCCCATCTCCTCAGTATTCTCCCCCACCAACTTTTATCTTTATTCTTGGTTTCCTCCATCCCCAAGACTCAGTAATTTCCTTCTCTTATTGACTTGATAATAAAAAATGAATTCGTGGAGTTTTCAGGTCAAAATCATTGGCTCGTAGAGAGAGAATTTAAGTAACTGGAGAAGGCTTCATGGAGGAGGTAAAATTAAAACTAGACCCTGAAGGGAGACAGGGATACAGATAAGGAAGGAAAAATGAGATTGCAGGTCAAGATACACATTAGTCAACCAAAATAGTGAGAAACCACAGCTTAGGATTTGTGATGGCAGCTCTTGCAAAATATGGAATATAGAGAGTGAGCTTATATTATGGAGAGTCTTTATAAGTAGGGTTGGTTTAGCATTCAAAAAAATCAATAAATATAAATCACCATATCAACAAGCTAAAATAACCCATATGATTATGTCAATAGATATAAGAGCAGTTGAGAAAATTCAACATCCATTATGAAAGAACTCTCAGGAAATTAGGAACAAAGGAGAATTTCCTCAGCTTAATAAAAAGAATACATAAAAAGCCTACATCTTTAACATAATTAATGGTGAGAGACTAAATGCCTTCATCCTGAAGTTGAAAAGAATGCAATGATGTCTGTTCTCGTCATTCCTATCCAACATTGTTCCGGAGGTTGTAGCCACAGATGACAGCAGAACAGGTGATTGTCTACATAGAAAATCCCCCATATTTTATGAAAAAGCTGCTAAAATTAATAAGTGAGTTTAGTAAATTTATATAGGATAAAAGAAGATCAATAAACAAACAAAATTGCATTTCTCCATAGTGACAATAAAAATGAAAAACTTGAAATTAATATAATGATAGCATTAAAAATACCATTGAAGCATAAAATACTTAGAAACAATTCTAATGGAATATATGTAAGATCTGTATGCTGAAAACAATATACAATTAATAAAATAAATTAACAAATAACTTAATAAATTGAAATGTATATCATGGATTGGAGGAATCCAATCTAATATTAATATCTCAATCATTCCCATATTGACCTATATATTCAATAAAGTTCCAATCAAAACCTTAGCAGGCTTTTTGAATAGAAACTTAAATATATATTTTAAAATGTATATGGGATAGTAAAATATATGGGATAGTAAATGTATATGGGATAGTCAAATAAATTTTGAAAAAGCAAAACGAAATTGGATGATTAATGTTACCTGATTTTAACACTTACTATAAAGCTAAAATAATCAAGCCACAGCTGTATTTATACAATAATAGACATAGAGATCAATTGTTTTTGTAATTAGCTCCCACATATGCTTGAGAATATGCAAGATTTGTCTTTCTGTGCTAGACTTATTTCAATGAACAGCCATGTGGTGGCAAATGACAAGATATTATTCTTTCTATGGCTATATAATATTCCATTGTGTACATCTACCACAATTTCTTTATCTATTCATCCACTGACACACACTTAGGTTGATTTCAAATCTTAACTTTTGTGAATAGTGCTGCAATAAACATGAGAGGGCAGAGATCTTTTTGACATTCTAATTTCCTTTCCTTTGGATATGTAATTAGCAATGGGGTGAGTGGGTCATATGGCAGTTCTATTTTTAATTTTTTGAGGAATCCCCAAACTGTTCTTCATAGTGGTTGTACTTATTTCCATTCCTGCCAATAGAGTATGAAGTCTCCCCTTTCTCCACATCCTCTCCAATGCTCATTGGTACTTGTCTTTGATAAAAGCCATTTTAACTGGGGTGAAATTATTATCTCATTGTGGTTTTGATATCATGTTCCCAATGATAAATGATGCTGAGAATTTTGTCATATGCCAGTTGACCATTTACATGTCTTCTTTTGAGAAATATCCATTTTGCCCATTTTTAAATTGGATTATTTGATTTTTTTTTTCCTATTGAGTTGTTGGAGCTCCTTAAATGCTCCATTTATTAATCCCTTGTCAGATTATAACCATTTTCTACCATTCTGCATCCTATCTCTTCACTTAGTTTATTGTGCCCTTTCCTATACAGAAGTTTTTAGCTCAATGTGATCCTATTTGTCCAATTTTGCTATAGTTGCCTGTGCTTTGGGGTATTACTCCTGAAATTCTGGCTCAGACCTGAAACACTTCCCCAGTGTTAGTATTTTCATAGTTTCTGCTTTAGATTTAAGTCCTTAATCCATTTAGACTTGATTTTTGTATATTTAAAGAGACAGGGGTCTAGTTTTATTCTTTTTTTTTTCTTTTTCTTTCTTTTTTGTTTTTTAGAGACAGAGTCTCACTTTGTTGCCCTCAGTAGGGCGCTGTGGCGTCACAGCTCACAGCAACTTTCAGCTCTTGGGCTTAAGTGATTCTCTTGACTCAGCCTCCCGAGTAGCTGGGACTACACGCACCTGCCACAATGCCTGGCTATTTATTGTTGCAGTTCAGCCGAGGCCGGGTTTGAATCTGCCACTCTCGGTATATGGGGCTGGCGCCCTACTCAATGAGCCACAGGTGCCGCCCTCTAGTTTTATTCTTTTGCACATTTCTCAGCACTGTTTGTTAAGGAAACAGTCAACTGATTTTTGATAAAGGTGCTATAAATTTATTCTTTCATTAAGAAAGAATAATCTTTCTGAGATAATGCTGAAACAATTAGACATTAAAAAATGAACTCACACTATATTTTAAAATAACAAAATGGATCATAGGTCTAAATGCAAAACCTAAATTTATATAAAACTTCTGAAAGAAAACAGGACAATAGTATATAATCTTTCATTAGGCAAAGATTTCTTAGAACACCAAAAAACATGAACCAGAGAAGCAAAAATAGGCAAATTGGATTTCATCAAAATATAAAACTTCATCTATAGAAAGGTGCTATTAAGAAAATTTTTTTAAATGCCTCAAATTGGGAGACAATATTTGCAGAATGCATATCTTATGTAGGGTTTATAACCAAAGTATATAAAGAATTCTTTTAACTTAACAGGAAAGCAAAAACCTAATTTAAAAAACACGTCCAAAGTTTGAGCAGACATTTTCCAAAGAGAAGATATGACTAGTGTATCAGTTATCTATTATTGCATAGCAATTGATCACAAAACTTGATGCCATTAAATAATAATAAACATGTATTATCTCACAGATTTTGTAGCTGAGGAAATAGGAGAGGCTGAGCTGAGTTGTTCTGGTTTCTACCAGATGTTGGCCAACTGTGCAAATCATCTGTGCCTTCAATGAGGCTTCAGGATCTGTTTTCAAAATGGCTCACTTACTTGCCTAGCAAGTTGGTGCTGGCCTTTTTCAGGAGGTCTGTGTTCTTCCTCACGTGGATTTCTCTGCAGAGTTGTATAAAGGTCTTGATCACATGGCAGCTGGATTCCCTCAATGTGAGTGAGCCAAGAAAGATGAGGGAGGAAGCAGCAATAACTCTTATGACTTAGGCTCAAAAGTAGCACACCATTGTCTTTGTGACATCCTATTTGTTATGCAGCCTTTTACATTTAGGAAGTACCTCTGTAGGGGTGCAAATACTATTAGTACGTAGGGATCAGTTGGGGTCCATCTTGGAGGCTCCCACTTCAGATAGCCAAAAAGCACAGGTAAAGAAGTTCACCATCTTTAGTCATTAGGGAAGTGCAACTTAAAGCCACATAGAATGGTAGTATGAACATCTTAAGATGGCCCTTAAAAAGCTGACTCTACAAAGTCCTAACAGGGGTGTCGAGCAATCGTGCATTCATATATTATACCTAGGGATATAAAATGGTGTGGACGTTTCAGAAAACAATTTGGAAACTTCTAATAAAGTTAACCATATTTGCTATTCAACCCGATAATCCTACAACTAGGCAGTTAAATCAGAGAAATAAAAAACACAGGTCTGCACAATAAATGTTTTGAAAATATACTGAAAGCAGCTTCACTCATAATCACAAAGAATTAAAAATACTCCAAATGCCCATCAATCAATGAGTGGGTAATCAAATTGGGATCTATCCATACAATGGAATCTTACAACTTAGCAAGCAAAAAGAACTCCTTATACATACATATATGGTTGAGTTTCAAAAGCATTATGCTAAGTAAAAGAAAGGATTGTATATGATATAATTCCATTTATATGACATTTTGGAAAAGAGAGACTGTAGAGACAGAAAGCAAGTCAGTGGTTTCCAGGGGCTGAGAAGAGAGAGAGGATGAACAAGCACAAGGATACTAGAGACTTTTGGGGTTGATAAAAGTATTCTGTATGTTGATCGTGGCAGTGGTTTCTCAAACAATTTGTCCAAAATAGTTAGACAAATTTATACTTTCCAGATTTGTAGTTTCCACAATTCAAGTCTCCTTACCTCCAAATTAACAGATAATAAGCACATGTTGTCAAGATCTACCTGGAAACTATTATCTGCCTAAAAATAATAAATTCTTCTATGGAGTAAATTATAGTAAAATAAACCTTTAAAAGAAAGCAAATGTAATTTAAATCTTATGCTAACTTCCATGTGCTCCTGTTACTATGAGAAGATTAGGTTTGGGTAAATGTCAGGTGAGAGGCTATTATTGTAAAGAGCATTAAATGAGGAGCTATTTGGCTGTCAGGGGTTGCATGGAAGGGGAGGTATTATTAGTTAGGGTTCTCCAGAGAAACTGAACTAATAGGATGTGTATCTATATAGAAAGAGAGAATATTTAAAAAAAAATGTTCTCATGTGATTGTAGAGTCTTGGCATGTCCAAAATCTGATGGAGAAGGCCAGCAGGAGAAGTTGTGGTTTGAGTTCAAAGGCAGTGTGCTGGAGAACCAGGAGGAGCCAACATTGCCAATGAAGCCTGAAGACAGTGGGCTGGAAAAGCGGGAAGAGCCGACAGCGCAGAAGAAGCCCGAAGGCATCCGCCTGGAGAATGCCCTCTCGCTCTGCAAGCTGCTCTTGTTTGTGCAGGACTTCAACTTATTGGATGTGCACAGTCCACGGATTCAAATGTAAACCTCGTCCAAAAACACTCTCACAGAAACATCCAGAATAATGTTTGACTAATAAACTGAGTGCCCATTAAGTAGACACATCAGTCATCCCAAGAGGGGACTGATTGACTGGAAAGGTGCATAAAGAACCTTCTAAAGTGGCAGAAATGTTCTATACCTTTAATTGGGATGGTGGTTACAGGGGTGTATACATTTATGAAGACTTATGAAATTCTATATTTAAGATTGGAGTATTCTGTAAATTAAATACAATGACAAACCCTAAAGGGGCCTTGGACAGAGAGTGTGTGTGTGTGTGTTTTAAGCTGATGGATAAGTGGCTGGAGGGTTTTCCTGGTGTAACATTCCCCCCTTTCACCTATGCCTTTTTCTTGAACCACCCACACCAGTCATAAAAACTCACTGACACCCTCACGCACCAGCATTTGTAAGGCCCACTTTCTCTCTAATTCTTTGCAAGTGTGTGGGTTTTTCTTCTACTGTGCTTTTGTTTTCAAGTGATTACTGACTAATTAGACCATTATCTCTCATTACCAGAACAGAGAAATAAGATATGTGCTTATTCTTACCAAATGACTAAGGAGCTAAGAAGAAACTGAAATTGTATATTTACCACTTATTAATAGAGGAAATTGAAAAGATAGCATATGTAGCTAGCATTCTAGTCATCTAGCCATCTCATTTTGACTCAAAGGGTTCTATATACTGTTTTTTTTTTTTTGTTGTTGTTGTTGTTCAAATTTAAGTCAATGTCATCAGAGGACAAGGCAAAGAAACCTTGAAGCTTGGTGACGGCTCTATTTACGGTTTATCTAAGGGCAAAAGGAAAGCATGATGGTTGTTTTAAACATGGAAAAACAGTGAGTATACAAATTTTTTTTTTCAAACAAAGCTTTTTGTCAAGTAAAAGCAATCCTAGGAAATTGCCAAATGAGAAGTAATTAATAGTTGGCCCTTTGAATTCCCGGGTAGCATGTCTTCAAATTCAACTAACATGAATAACTAAAGATGGAAAGTATTCAAAACAAAATAAAAATAACAACAATAAATACTAATACAAATAGACACTACTGTACAACAGCTTACATAAAATTATAGTGTATGAAGCATAAGCATTTAGAGATGAAGCAAGCTCTCTGGGAGGATGTGCATAGGTTATATGCAAACAGTATACCATTTTATATGAGAGATTTGAGCATCTGTAGATGTGGTAACTCAGAAATAATCCCCCATGAATAGCAAGGGATGATTATATTTGAAAATCAATCTATAGATTAAAGTGAATCTCTATACTTTATGCAAAGTAATCTCATAAATTTGAAATGCACCAAAATATAAACTCTGATGAGTTAAAAAACTCATGACTACTATTTTCAATAACTAGCTTTATTGAAAATATTGTGAAAAAGTTTTTTTTTTTTTGTATTTTTTAGATTCTCTGGTCATAAGAGGGGAAGTTATAAGTTATATCAAAAATCATTCCTGAAAAGAGTCTGGTATTATTGTTTTGATATTTGAAAGGAAATAGTACTTATTTGTTATTTTTCAAATTATACTCTAACCTATAGAGTGAGAATAGATGTGTAATTAGGGTTAGGATAAACATACTAAAACTAGTACTAGACATCTATTCCCTTTCATTTTCCTGAAAGGAGATAGGACCCAGGCCATAGGCTTATGTGTTATTAGCTTAATCTATAATAAAGACTCTTTCTGACTGAGCCAGGCATCAGACCATTCTGTCTCTTAAATGCAGAAAGTACATTTCACAGCTCTAGGTACTTTCCTTAAAACCCCACTAGGCTGGAGGTTAGAGGCAACATCTGCCACCCTATCCCCAAAGAGACATGGCATAGAAAATCATAGCAGAGAGCTCTCATTTTTTTTTTAATAACTTTCTTTTTCTTCTCTCTCTTATATCCCTTTATATCCTCTATGGCTGATGTGTTCCAGAGTTTCAGGACAGGTGCTCAATACCATTTCTTTTACAAATTTTAAAGTGTGTGAGAGACATCTCACCTCACTTTGGCACCCTGGTAACAATTAGCCCCCAGTGAAATTGACACAGGCAGATTCTGCTAAACTTTTTTCTGGCCCATTAAATGCCCTATCCAAAAATAAGTAAGAAATTAGGGTCTGGCATAGTGGCTAATGCCTGTAATCCTAGCATTCTGAGAGGCCAAGGTGGGTGGATTGCTTGAGCTCAGAAGTTCAAGATCAGCCTGAGCCAGAGTGAGATCTTGTCTCTAAAAATAGCTGGTTGTTGGGTGGCACCTGTGGCTCAAAGGGGTAGGGCACTGGCCCCATATGCCAGAGGTGGTGGGTTCAAACCCAGCCCTGGACAAAAAACTGCCAAAAAAAAAATGGCTGGTTGTTTTAGCAGGCACCTGTAGTACTAGCTACTTGGGAGGCAGAGATGTAGAGGATGCCAAGAGCCAGACGACCTCTGAGCAAGATGATTTGCAGCCGGGGGACAGAACCTCTGACGATTAGTCCGCAGGTGCTCCTTGTGGAGAAAGAGCCCGAGCTCATGGTGATCCTTAGGCACGCAGTCATTGTCTAACACTCCCCTCACCTGTCCTGTGCTGCCTCAATAAAAGGCTACTGCAGAGGTTGCTGGGGCTATCCTGCAAGCAAGGTTAGCCTGCCTCCTACAAGTGTGTACTTGTAATCCATGTCACATCTGGTTCCTTCCTGTGGCGATTGAGTGCAGAGCTGTAGGGGTCACTAGGGGGTGTGACACAGAGACAAAAGGATCTCTTGAGCCCGAGTTTGAGGTTGCTGTGAGCTATGATGCTATAGCACTCTACTGAGTGTGACAAAGTGAGACTCTGTCTTTAAAAAAAAAAAAAAAAAGTAAAAAATTGTATTTTCAGAACAAAAAAGAGACCTTTGTGAGAAACTTTAGACAAAAACATTTGTTTCTTGCTAATTAATGTTCTGAACAGACCAAGCAAGTTAACAAATGAACAAGGTAACATTGAAATAAGCATAAACATAAATAAAGGGGAAACTTTAATTCCCACGAATATTAATCTATTATCCTCTATAAAACTCAATACTCTGGAGAAGAAACAGAAAGCACCTACTCCTTAAATCATTTGTGGCTTATTCACCTTTTGGGGACAAGACATGATTTTAAGAGGGACTTTACCTAACAAATGCATTCGGTGTAACCTGGTTTCTTATACTCTCAATGAATCCCCAACAATTAAAAAATATTATTTGTGGCTTATTAATCGACAGTTGTTAGAACAGTATTCCTAGTCCGTGATTCTTCTGTCCATAACATTCTTTGCTGGGGGTCCTGGGCTGACGTCAAAACTCTTTCTTATGTAGACACTTGTCCAAAATGAGAGCCAGTTCTTCTCTCTAGCTAAATAGTAAACACTTGTAGGAGAAAATAGACTAAAACAATTTATATCCTCAACTATGCTCTGACCTATTTGCATTTAGTATGTTACTAGAAAAATGAAACACCCACAGACATCTCGCAGAAAGACGTCTCACATAGCGGGTGCCCAGCTACTTATCAAGTTGGAGTAGTACGGCAAATTAAATTCCACAAATTTACACTTTCCATCAACACAAAACCCCTCACCCCAAATTATTGACAGATGACCTTCCAACTTTTGTACTGGCCTACTTTTTCCAATGTTGAGAAACACACTGTTCTTTCATCCCAGTGGTTCACTTATACTTTGGGTCTAATTGACTCTTCCACACATGTAAAGGTATTTCATTTCACTTTAGCTATTCACTGGCACTCTAAGGGATATTATTCTCTTTTCCAAACCCATACTAAAACAGAAATACTACTAGACTCAGCCAAATTTAGTGGAATAGAGACAAATGGACATATGCTTGTAGAACAATTCTTTTTTCTTAGGATCAGATAAAACTTTGTCTAGGGTGAACATAATTTATACCTTATGGTCTTCGTATGCTAGTTTTCACTGTCAAAGTGGTTTTCAAACTTCGATGGGTATTAGACTCACTTAGAGGAGGTGTTGAAACACATTGCTGTGCTCTGTTCCCTGAGTTTCTCATTGAGAAGGTCTGGCGTAGAGACCCAAACGCTGCATTTCCAACAAGTTTAGTGGTGATGCCCCATACTACTGGTCTGGGGGCTAACCATTGAGAACAATGGGCCTATAGATTATTCTGTGTTTAACAGAGGAAAATGTAACATACAATGTTGTTTAAGTAAATTGCAACTTTTCTTAAGCAGGTAATTATGTTGCATGACTATAATGATGGTTAGAATGAAGTTTGTTATAATAATAAAAAAGGCACAGAGCATGCCAAAGCCCAATAAAGAAAAATATTTCCTCTCAAAAACTCTGAAAATTATTTTATATCTTAAGGAAGGCAACTCAGAGGAGGAAAGTCAGAGGAGCACTGAGCTTTATGCTCTAAATCACATACCAGCCCAGATCAGTACTAAAGGATTGTGTTGAAAGCCAAGGTGCCATTATTTTTCTCATACAGCCCACACTTGCTTCTCAATATAAAAAATTCACATATAAATTATTACATTAAAAGGGATATGTTTATCTTTCAAATAGGTTTATTTTGATAATATTTGAAGGCAAGATCATTGACATGATTTAAAAATTCCCAGCTTTAGTTTTGTCTGGTCAAATATTTTGATAAAGGTAGAATTTAGTCTAAAAGTCATGAATTGGCAGAACAATGTGGTTTGTGAGACCACATTGGGAGTTCTGTCCAGTTTGGATAGAAGCCTTTAGTTACCGTTGGAGTTGGCACTGGAATTCTCTATGGATAACTCCTTTTCTTATCACCTGTACCTCGGCAGTCCCAGGGTCTCTCCAATCTTCCTTTCAACAGCAGCTCCCATTCCCTCCCTTTCTTCATGAAGAGTTGTCATGGTCATTTCACTGACTCTACTTTGTCATGATTTGAAACGTGCCCTGTTCCTTGGACCCATCTACCTTCCCAACCACATCAATGTTTCCTTCTGCAATGGCTGCGTCTCCTCTGTGTGACAAATGTGTGAGTCAATTCTATTCCAAAACTATTTATTTAACCATCCCTTCTTGTTAATGCCAAAGTTGCCATCAATGTTATATGTTTGGTGTCCTAGCCTGCTCATTCTTTTCTCAGTGACTATAGGAGTTTTTTATTGTGGCACATTCATGGATGGGATAATAGTCACATATTAAAACAGTTGTAAATTTTGACATGGAAAAACGTTTGATTTGTTTTTGGAAAGAAAAAGCCTCTTTGTACCAGACTATAGCATATTTCTTAGTTAAAAATTGCCATAAGTGTGTGTGTGTACATATATAGTATGTACAGAAGATGATAAAAACTGCATACATATTTTTAAAAAGGGAAAAAGAACTGTATTAAAATGGTAATACTCAATATATACTTATAATAAAAGATAAATACAAATCGCGTTGAGCACCTCTTGTGATTGCAGAGGTCAAATGTGACTTCGGTATAACAAATTTAATACAGTTTTTTCCTTTCTTAAAAGTGTGTATACATTTATTTGGCAACTTCTATATATATATCATTTTCTGGAAAATATATGGCAATGATAAAGTCTAGGTGGTTGAATTAGAATACTATTTATTTCAATTTTAATGTTTAGGTACTTTTGGTGTTTTGTTTTTTGAAACATAGTCTCACTTTGTTGCCCTTGGTAGAATGCTGTGGTGTCACCCTCACAACAACCTCAAACCCTTGGGCTTAAGTGATCCTCTTGTCTCAGCCTCCTGAGTAGCTGGGACTATAGGCACCCACCACTATGCCTGGCTACTTTTTAGAAATGAAGTTTCACTCTTGCTCAGGCTGGTCTTGAACTCCTGAGCTCAAGCAATCCACCTGCGTTGGCCTCCCAGAGGGCTAGGATTACAGGCACAAGCCACCACGTCTGGCCCATTTTTAGTGTTTTATAATGAATATGTAATATATACATAACAATAGCTATAAAAGACATAAAAAAATAAAATGAAAATATGCCTACATATGGAAGGGATTGCCACTAGGAGACTGGAATTTAAATTTTTTTCAGCTTTTCTGTACTTTCAATATTTTTATCCTACTATTAAATAGTATTTTGATTTAGTATTAAATAGCATTAAGAACTTAATGTTTCTTAAGTGTTAAAGAGTATAAAAATTATTGTTTAAAAATTTTATTTAGTTTATATGTTTGCCAACCATGTTTAATTCCAATAAACTCACTTCCCTATGTAAAAACTTTAGTTCTTTCCTGGTAACCAAAGCTTAAAATTTTTGGCTTAGAATTCAAGCTTCATAACATAGGACCTATTGGTTACTGCCCATGATGATCAACAAGATTTCAGCACTTTTGGATGTAGTCTCTTCTCATCTGTGGTCATGCTTCACCGTTCCCTTGTTCTCTCCCTTACCACCATTCTCTGTGTCCACTTCAACCTTTCCCGCAAGGCCTAGATCAAATGCTATCCTCCACGACCTTTCCCTGTTCTCCTGCTCTCCTAACTCTGGCATCTTAGGGCACTTTGCATTGCATTTGTCATTTCTGAGGCCTATTCACTTTCTCCTGTGTAGTATTTGTATACATATACCAGCTTCTCAACTGTGTTGATGGCATAAGCTTTATAGGGCATGGGGACAAAGGTTAACCTCTGACAGTTGAAATGGTAAAAGCTACCCTTAAGTACATACAATCATTTATGGAAAGAGAAATGACCTGGGTACGAATCCTGCAGCAGGTGAGCCATGTGTTAGCTGCATGCATTTATATACGATCCTTAACCTCTGAGGACTCAGTGAAACAAAGAAAACATCACTAGTTAGACTACTGATTATGTTACAGTGCCAAATACAGATAGTGGCTTAGCTAAGATTGTTTCTTTACCAGGAATCAGTCTTGAGGTGAACAGTCAATGCCTAAGAGGAAATGCCACCAACTCCAGCACAGGGCTTCCTTTGCCACAATAGCTGCTCCAGTTGCCCCAGAAAGGGAGAAAGAGGAAGTGAGAGCTAGGGTTGCACATCTCTCTTCCTCCCTTATCCCACTGACCAACATTTAGTCTGTAACCACATGTGACTGCAAAGAGTCTGGGAATTTCAATGTCCTCTGTGTGCTCTGGTGAAACTCAGGAGATGGGACCTATTATTCAAGGGCGAAGGGAAAAATGGGAGCAAAGAACACCTATAACAGTCAGGATTAGCAGCCTGAAAGACTGTCATCCAAGCACAACTGGGATGAGTTCTCAAAAAGTAAAGCCTAGCGAGACCTGCTCATAGGTCCTGTCTGTTCTCTCCCACAAACTTGCCACAGAAAGGGGAGTTACACACACATTTGACTTCAGACTATTAAAAGCTCCTTCAGGACAGAGAATGTGCCCATATGTTTGGTTTAATTTTGAATGTATCTTCCACCTTCAGCTTTATTCTCTCCCCTAGGGTAAATCAAGGAAAATCCCAATACACAGGTATTTAATACATTTCAGTTTGTTGAAGTATGACGCTTGAGAACGTGCAATTGAAGTTTAGGAATACGTTACACCTGGAGCAAGTGGTTGTAGAAGCCTATGGTGAGTAGAAAATACCTGTTTTAACTTTTAGCTATTTCTTTCGGGTTTTCTTTTTTTTTGTCATTGGGATATTCCCTCTGTTTCTACTGCAAACAGCTATCAAAAAGAAAAAGGGCAATTAAGATGACCTCAGCTTTCCACCATCAACCCTGTAATTTTTGAGAAGTAGCAGCTTTTTGGAATCATGTAATGTTTTCTGCCAATGATAATGTGTGAATATTATTACATTTCCTCATGTGACATCGTACTATCTGGAAGTTTTGAGGGTCATGTAGCACATGGTAAATAAAGAAGCATTCTGTGTATTCTTAAACTTGTACATTTTTATTTTAAAACAGAAAATTTCATATTGATTAACACCTACTTTTCAGACAGAATGATGCATTAATTAAATGCCTTGTCCTTATCGTTATAGGCTCTGTTAGAAAAATAAAGATCTCACAATAAACTACAGTGTCAGCTCTTTAATAAATACATAAAACAGAAGTTAGTAGTCAGTCAGAATTATATGAACAGGTTCATAGTATAGTATGTGAAATTATCATATTCTCCAATCTTCTGTATTAAGGCAATTTAACTTTATATTTAAAAGCCAGAAATAATGGAAACATGTTCATGAGAATTTGTTCCTTTCTTAGAACTATTTTATATTCAAATATTTTAATTTAAAAATATATCTTATATTAAATTTCTTTTTACAAATGCAATACATGTTAAGTGAAACAAAATAAGATTATGTTACTGATAATTTAAAAACATTTCTAAAGTTTTTTTGCAGAGGTTTAAAAAACCATAACAAAGTAGCTAGTAAATGTAAAATCATTTTAAAGCTATGTTAAATATACACAGAATGAATTTCTATATTAATGTGTGCAAATTTATATTTTATTATAATTTAGAATTAAAATATTTTATACTCAAACATTCTTAATAAAATCTATGTACCATGTACCATACTTGTCATTTTGTAGTATTTTTATCAAAATCACATTTCCATGTGTACAATGTAAAGTTGGTAAAAGTTCTTTACACAAATCATCACACATTTTCTATCCTTGATGAGAGCAGTGGTTTTTTTTTTTACATTGTTGTGTTACACAGTTTTAACTGAAGTAGACTGTAGAGGCTAGAAACCTGATTAATAGAGTTAGCTTACAAAGATAAATTTTATTCAGAAAAATATTCCAGGTAGATGAAAGAGTAGTGTTTCTATTTTCAGGTATTACATTAACAGCTGCCCAGATAGCCAAACAATTGTTTCATAAAATTCAAATAATTTAAATATGCAGTTTACAACAGTCATTATAATGAGCTTGCAGGTAAATTGAACAGAGCCAAATAAAAAGTAGAAAGAATAGACATGATAAAAGTAGGAGGACCCTAGAGGAAAGCTGTTTTTCACAGCACTGGTTAGTTTTATCAAATTTTTCCTCTGCCATGGACATAAGACCTACCGGGGCTGTACAATCTAATTGTGATGGTTTCATGTAATATTTTTTCCAGTTAATTCTGTTTAAAAGTGAGATGATCAAATAAAAGGGTCTCTTAGAAAGGAACGGAAAGAATAAGAATGTGTTAACCAAACAGCGTGAAATCCACCAACACTTTTTCCTTAAGTTAGGGTTTGCTGAAATTGTAGACATGAGCATGAAGTATAAGTGGGGGCCTGAAAGAATTTCCTAACCTAAGGATGTGCAGAACCTGAGCTAATAACTACAGCTAGACTTGTCATTTGGTGGTTCTTGAAATTGCCTTCATGTGTTATCACAAATGGGTTCTCCAATATCTGTGAGAAAAGGAATGCCCCTATACCCATGAAGATTTAAAGGTGAGTTAGTGTAATATTTATTCAAGCACAATTTTAAACATTGCATCTAAAATGTTAACAATTGTAACATACTTCATAATTTCAGAGATGTCAAATTAAAAAGGTCGTGTCTGAGAATCAATAAAATATAAATATGGATACATGTAATCAGGAAAACATAATAAATTTTCTGTAGAGTAATCATATAAGAAAATGATTGGTATTGGAAAGAATGCTAGCTCTGTATTTCTTTGAAAATACACCTCAACTTGCATTGCCTGAAATGGAGTTCTTTAATTCAATATAAATAAAAGACAGTCATAAAATAAATATTGGAAGTAAACAAATCAGAATACTATGTGCATGATTGAGCTCTCAAGTAACTGTGTTTCACTTGATACTTTTATAAAAATATATATCACAAATCCTTCTAAATGGAAAGAAGCTCAGTTTTGGAAATTTAAAATTCTTGGTTTTGAATGGCTCAGTCTTTGTTCAGAAGCTATAAAATCAATCAGAGACGTTGGGAAATAAAGAACTTCATTTTACCATTAAATTTAGCTATTTTCCACAATTAGGCTATTGAGCTTGAAGCTTTAAGGCAATCTTTTGGGTAAAGTGAGTGAGGAAAACATGTATAGGAAAAGGAAGAAAAACCTTTGAGTATAATCTGCCCAGTACCAAAAAAAAAAAAAAAAAAAAAAAATCCTTAGGGAAATTTTTTCATACAAGTCTCCTGGATGTCTGTTACCATACTTAAGGTTACCGTCAATGGAGTTAAGTAAATATTATGAAATATTTGGGATTCACTCTTTGGTTAAGTGTTGTAGCTGATATATCTACTGATTTTAATTTTGAGCTTTTGAAAAATTTGCCTCCAGAGATATCTTTTCCATTTAACCTTAATTTTTTTTTTTTTTTTTTTTTTTGTTTGTTTGCTTGCTATTTTTATAAATCAAAGTTATACTGAACATTTAGGACATAACCAAAGTTCTAGTGAACTTCAAAGTCTTCCAGAGGATGTCTATGGCATAA
Organism: Loris lydekkerianus; assembly: GCA_963574355.1. Classification (NCBI taxonomy): domain Eukaryota; kingdom Metazoa; phylum Chordata; class Mammalia; order Primates; family Lorisidae; genus Loris; species Loris lydekkerianus. The sequence continues at coordinate 34,699 of CAUYPK010088482.1, forward strand.
TAAATATTAGAAAATTTCCAAAAATATATCAAATGCTTATAAATACATGTACACTGCCGTGTAAAGGCGTCCCTAGAGAAGTAAAATGCACACAGTTATGCTGTAGTGTATGGATGGCACATTTCTAAATCATAACATATTTTAGGGCACAAAAATGCTATGGTACTAAAAGTGTTGTTCAACTTCTTAATTTTGTTAACAATTTAAAATTCATTAATTGTGTCTAATACCAATGAAACTCAAAAGGCTCTTGTGGCCATATTAGTTGAAAATAGGCTCTAAACTATTTAATCTAAGATACCCTGTTTTTCTTATCTTTTAATTAATTCTAACTAGTCAGATATTAATTCTCTTCTCACAAACCATTACACAAGAAAATATCAATTATTCAAGTAAAATGTAAGCCTAAAACTATTAAGAATTAGCTCTTCGAGTAAAAAATACAAAGCACAAGACATCACAAGCATCATCACAATCCCCATCTAGCGCTGAATTGCTGGCAAGGAAATCTGTTCCTTCCTGTGATTACAGCCTTGGTCCACTATAAAGTTCGTGCAAACGAGTGAGGTTATAAGGATCTAAGGATTTGTTTGCTATTTTGTATGGAAATTAAGTTATTGTTTATGAACATTGTATTATTCACTTAAAAAATTATCAGCATTTTCATTCATGGGTATCTTCTCCTTTTTTCCCTTTGGGGGTTTGTGAAGCATCCACGCTTCATTTGCCATTTTTAAAAGGATGCCATGTGTGAGAGGTATAGAGCATGGTTTTTATGCAATTTTTAGTAATTAAAGGTTTCTTCCACAAGTGAGTCTCAATACTAGATTATGCCAGTTCTCATTAGGGGAAGTAAAGTTAGTTCAAATTAGCATCCTAATTGCTTACAGTGGGGGACATCTAATACAGTCCTGTGTTTGCTGGTTCTGAAACAACTTGCTGCAGATTTTTCAAGTCTCTTTTAGATAGAGTACAGGATGGAAGTTAGTCTTCACCAAAATGCAAGTACTAGTACTTTAACCCAAGTGCTGGAAGACAGTACATCTTTAGAGTTAATGATATGTGTAACAAGATATTTTAAATAAATCCTTTTGTTGTCCTAGGCAAAACTCTGTACTGCACAACAGGACTCCTGGCCAATACAATCAGACTAAATCACAAGAGTAGGGTAATTATAAAGAGGTTCCCATTGGGGAAGACAGAGCTCACAGCCCCTGTTTGGAGATCGTGGGTGAAGCAGTTCAGCACTGAACAACTCCAGGGGACACTGTTCACACAGGTTATTCCTCTGTAGTTAGGGCATGTTGCAATTAGAAGCTGATTAGCAGGAAAGACTAGAAGTTAATTAGGGATAATTTAGTTTGAATGATTCTTTTCTACTTTGCTTTGGAAGTTTCTCATGTTCAAATAATTGAGATTTCAGTAAATCACATTTACACATATTTGCCAATTGAAATATTTTATAGATTCAAGAGGTAGCATGACACGTGCATGGGAATGAGAACATGAAAACTTTTCTAATGGTGCCACTTCATCACTTGGGTGTGTTGTAAGAAATCCTTTAAAATTTCTGAGCTTCAGTACTCTGACTCATTAAAAGGTTCCGTTTCTAAGGTATCACCTACCCTTTTCCTTTTTTATAGTTTTATGAATTCTGGTGAGTAGGCTTGGGGTGATTCAGGAAAAGATGTCCTTTGGCTACATTCAAGGGCAAAAGTAAAAAAGTAATATGTTTTTCATTTGAAAAAATGCTGATTATCTACTGGGACTTAAAATCTAAAAAAACAAAAAAACAAAAAATACAAAAGTCATTCCATAGCTGGTACTTTGCCTGAGGCAGAGTTTATAAGTATCTTGTGAATCAATGATTAGACAAATGAAATAGCCAAACAATCCCTCCAGTTTACTAGATAAGATACAAAACTCTGCATTTGAAAATAATGAAGCTGTTCAGGTGTGGATGATACTTTACAGTATCCCTTATTAACATTCAACTTTTCAAACCAATATTCTAATAAAGTGACCTTGAATTATTAGGTTTCTATGGCAGTAGTAACTTAACACTTATTTAATCCAGTCATCTGTGATAAATACTAACGTATCCTGTAAGGAAGAAAAACAAAACATAAACCCAGGAGAGAATGCTGGAATTAATATCCATCTTGTAAAAAGAAGAGAAACGTAAACACACATGCATGAAACTAGTTTCATAAGCAATATCCTTAATTAAGGTTCTAGCTGTTCACCTCCTGGCTGAGTGACGTGCTAACAATTTCTTCATCTAGCTGTTCTTGTCTATTCACCTACCAATGGTTGCAGTGTTTGGCAGCATTAGTATATCACTGCTGAATTATTCTTCTCATCCACATGTTCAGTGCAGGGATGACTTGTACCCTTGTAGTGACACAATGCCAGTGTTTCACAGCATTGTCTCTCTCTGGGAAGCGTAGGGATGACAGGTACCTGTAAAGTGTAATCAGTGCTCGTCAGATGATCTACATTCTATGCTGATCTAAATAAGTTATATAATACAGTAAAGTGCTACAAAGACACTAGTCTCAAACAGTAGTAAGACACATTTTTCTCTGGAAAATTCAGCAGCTGTGTGAGTCACATGATGATGAGGATGCCTGTCAGTCTTCATTCCAGGGCCCAACCAGCCCCTGGCATGATCTGAAGCAATTTGTCTCCTCCTGTGACTTTTACAATTATAAATTTTAGGAGCAATTATTTTTAAAAAATCCAGTTTTGCAGAAAGTATTTTAAGATCGTTTTTTAGAAGTTGCACCCGAAAGTTTCATGAGCATTTAATTTGCTGATATCCATTTTTATTTCTTCGGGTTTCTCACGTCGGTAGGTTACTGCTCTCGTGCAAACGCTTTGCAGAATCAACTTATCCTTGATGGAGAAGAAATATTATTATTAATTAATGATCTAAACATTGTAAGTAGACAATAACATGGTGATAATAATTCTTTTTCTTTCTGTTTTACAGTCCGAATTTTTATTTTTAAAATTCTTTTTGAAAAGTAATTTTATTTCAGGTTAATGTGAGGATCCAAACAACCAGGTCAAAATATTTGTTTTTGTTAAGTAGAGTTATGTGGTTATGTCCCCCACACAAAACTGTACCAAACACCCCCACACTGTGCCCATTCAGTGAGAGCACCCCAACCCCCACCCGCTCCCCCCAGTAATTCTTTCTTAGAATTCACTGACCTTTTTTGAGGCTGACACTCTGTAATCTGATGAGGACTTAATTTTATTGCTATTCCATTGTAGTATCACCTGTCTAATGATGAGGACTTTAAGCAACCCAATCAAGAATGTAACTATGAATATGATGAAAAATATTCTCAAGTAGCTTGGGCTAGAGAAACATTCTGTAATGAAGCAAACAAGTAAGTGGATTAAAAAAGAGGAAACCAAAAGATTCTGTCAATTAAAGGATGATCATGTCTTAACTAAGAGGACCAGACATTCGTGATCCACAGTTTCAAAACAGGGAACTTAAATTACTGTTGACTCAAAAAGGCCAGCTCTCTAATTTTTATTGCGTATTTATCACTGAGGTATTTTCAACAGAAAACTCTCTTTTGGAAAATAGCACAAATTAATGAATTCAATAATATTATTTCTTTGCAGTTTGATTCTTTAATTGTATTAACTGCATTTGTCCAAGTCCTTTAATCACGATCTTCTCCTTGACAGAGAAAGGGACCATTTTTGTGGTTTGTGCTGTTGGCTCCTAAGTGTAAAATTAGATTTAAAATATTTAACAGCTTTGGGCATTTACATATGTTTGTTTCTCTTATTATCATTTGTTGCATGCCAGTAAATAAAGTAAACATCTGCAGAAGCTAAAATCAGTACTACTCTAGAGTAGATAAATAAATATTTCCCCTGAAATTATGGTGCAAGTTTTCATTATTATTACCCATAGCTTCTCCAGGAAATAGGAGTGTCCAATTTGGGACAATATGAAAATCTCTGTCCTTTCTTTTCACTAATTTGCTTTTTACATGTCTGTGAACAAAAGCCATCCTATTTGCCTCTAAAAATTCACTGTTATTTTTCCAAGAACAAATAATTACTAGCTGGAAAAAAAAAAAAAAAGCCATGTTAAGAGAAGGGACATGCTCCATTTTAGCACCAGATCCTTGCCAAACCCTCGCTAGAAAGTCTATAGGCTCTGTTGCTGCCAGTGGTATTACCCTAATCTGAGAGGAACATGGTTGCACAATAGGCCAGTATTCCACAGAATTCACTTGCTGCCCTAGATTCATAAAATTACTTCCTGGCCTAACGAACTATGCGTTTCTCCGCCCATTCTCCAAACTTTGGGGACCTCACCCAAATGTCCAAGGGCTCCCTGAGGGGGCCACTGGAGGAAATCTGCCAAAGCTTAGAACTGTGCATCCCCCAATTGTGAGTGATTTATTTTTGAATTCCCAGTGATGACCAAATGAGCTCTTGATTAAGGCAAGAACTCTGTGATAGAAAATGAGAATTCCTCTCCAGGAATGGAGCTCTATTTTCTTTTGGTCATTGATAAGATACCTTGAAAGAAAGGTCAAAGACTATACATTGGAGGGAAAACACAAAATGCCAGTGAAGGTCTCTAGTCAGTACAGCTCAGAGGGAGAATCCAGAGGGCTGTGTTTCAAGGTAGTGCTCTTGGAGTCCTCTGCAAGGACACTCAGGCTCAGACAACACATGCCTTTTGTCGTGACGGGCTGTCATTTCCCTTGGCTGATTTAGGACTACTCAATCAGTCAAGGCAGATCATTAGAGGGGCCTTGGCACTTGACCCATTCACTGGCTTCTTGCCTGTAGGAAAGCAGCCAGAGACTACAGAACAGCCTTTAAGTGTGACTGAGTGGAGAGATGATGGAGGTGCCTAAGGAATGCCCTTTCCTCTCCTCACACAGCAGTTGTGAAGGGGAGGGGAGCCCCCTAGCTACTGACACATCTTAGAAATATCTCTAATAGGGTAGGACAGAGGACACTTTCAGGGCAGGCATTTTTACATGTTATGGATAGTAGAACATCTACCCCCGGCTCATGCCTTTCATAGGTTAGGTCAGGCCAGGACTTTTCCTAAGAAGCTTTAAGGGAACACTTTTTGTAACAACACTTAAGGCAGAGTAATGTGTATTTACTTAACATAATAAATGACATCTTGGTATTTATTAGAAAAGGCACTTGGCTTTCTGGAGAGATTACTGCAGCCCCAGCTGGTAGCACATGGGCTCTTTTTCAGAGCCAAATTCATTACAGGGTAAACTCAGTGTGGATGTGAAGGAAAAAGGAAACAAACTTTGCAGAAAGTTTATTCTACTACATAGTCTCCCTAAGAGCTAAAATTTTTCTTATAGGTTGGAGGAAAAATTTGAAATAATAGTAGCAATAGGAATGTTTTCAATGAAGACATAAATTTCAAGCTTAATTGCTAACTCATGTGTTGTCCCACACCTTACATCAGGACAAAGCAGGATATGGGTTTTCAGGTTCTCATAAACTTATTTAAAAGTGAAAAATAAATAAATAAATATCCTTCAATTTTGGGAGGTAGAGGTGAAAGGATCCCTTAGCAGGAGCTCTAGACCAACCTGGAAAACACAGTGAGATCTTATCTCTTAAAAAAAAAAAAAAAAAAAACCAACACACAAAAAAAAATTAGCTGGGTGTGCTGGTGCCCCTATAGTCTCAGTTACCCAAGAGGCTGAGGCAGCAGAATCAGTTAAGACCAGGAGTCCAAGGTTACACTGAGCTATGACTGGCCATTGCACTCTGGCCTAGGCAACAAAGTCTGACCCTTTCTCTTAAAATAAAAAAAATCTTTAAGGGTTGGGCACAGTGGCTTACATGTGTGGACCCAGCACTTTGGGAGGCCAAGGTGAGAGGTTTCCTTGAGGTCAGGAGCCTCAAGAGACCAGCCTGGGTAACACAGCCAGACTCCATCTCTAACTCTCCGCCCCCCCAAAAAATATTAGCCAGGTACAGTGACGCATGCCTATAGTCACAGCAACTTGGGAGACTAAGGTGAGAGGATTGCCTGAGTACAGTAATTCACAGTTACAGTAAGCTATGATAGCACCCCTGCATTCCACCCATCATGGCAGAGAGAGACCCTTCTCAGGAAAAAAAAATAATCTCTAGAAAAAAAATAGTTCTCATGTTTTTCTCCCACTTCTGTGTTATCGTTTACCTCAGATACTGTTCCAGGTCCACTGGCTCATTTAATGTCAAGTCTTTGAGGTTGATTTTTATTTCCATTTTACAAATGGGAAACTGAGGCTCAGAGAAATTTTGCAGGTAAGCTATCAGCCTAATATCAGCCTAATATCATTACTAATATCATTAGTCCCTTAACCAATAATGGTAAGGGACATGCTTTAGGCTTAGGTCTGTAGACTAAAAGTGTCATACCTTTTTCATTGTGCCGCATTGATAATCATTCACCCTAAACTATATGTATATCAGAATGAAAAGTACCAGGAAGGAATGGCCTTTTGAAGTTATGTATTTTGCAAAAGCAGAATTTTAGAAATTCCTGGCTTCTCCTGACACCTGAAAGTAAATGTTGCTTAAATATGAAGAAGTTCAGAACTGGAAGCAAATTTGAGTGATGAAGAAAAATGATGACTCCAGAGACCTTATTTCTTATTGAAATAAGTCTACACAGGGAATTCATACCTTCAGGTCATCAAGACCTCTCTAGATAATTTATTTGATGCCTTTCTGGTACACAGTCCAAAAATTGAACTGTGCAGATGAGACGAAAAATCTAACTGCTTAACTACATCATGGCAAGCCTGCTCCATTGCTTCACTGACTAAGAGTGAAATCTCTGGGAGATTTAAAAAAACTGAATCACAAACTCATTACACTGTGTATATTAACACGAACAGTTTTTTGTGCATCAATGATTCAATAAATACTATTCTAAATAATAAGGCAATGTTTCATAATAAAAAAATGACTCCATTAGTACTTTCTTTGGCATGGTTAATGATGGGCCCTTTGGAGAGTACGACCGTCTACGGGTACCCTCAGTGCCTGCTGTACTGGGCTCTGGTTTACCTGAGGTTTGGTCCACATATTGCTGCTCCATGAGGGCACAGGATGATTTACACTGATCAAGAATAGCCTGGGACAGGTTGTGAGGGTGAAGGCATTGCACACAATTCCTATACAGGAGGAAAAGGAAAATCTTCATTTTTTTAAAAAAGATAGTAGATTGTAACATTTTCTGCAAAGAGTAAGATGACGAAATAACAAGCAACAGGTAGCTCAAGTTTTGATTGGGTTCTTTTGAAATAACTCCGGCATTAAAATATTGGTTTTCAAAATGATGTAAGTAAATTACCACACATAATTCTAAACAACTTACTTTATCTACTGGTCTGAGATAGTGTGTTTTAAAATTTTGAATGAAACAAATTGGAAGGGACGGTGGTGTCCAGATTAGTGTTCTTTAAGCAGATCTCAAATTGTTATTGGAAACGAACTTGACTCAAGACAAGAATATCCTTGTTATTTAACATATCACCTTTCTTTTACATATCACTTATTTCTAGAGTGCTTCACAGTTACCATCGTTCTTTATCATTAAAATATTAAAGATGATAGGAATAACTTCATGGCTAATATTTATTCTATGATTACCATATACTGAATACAAAGGAGTTTTTTGACATAAATTATTTCATTTAATTCTTTCATAAAACTATAAGAAGGTATTATTATTAGCATCCTAATTTTTGATAATAGGAAACTGAGGCACAGAGAACTGTAATCACTTGTCCTAAATCACACTAATTCTAATAATAAACAGGATAGCAGCAACTAGTGAATGTCCTGATTTATTCTGATGCTTCTGCAGCTACCTCATGGCCAAAGATTAGAATCCAAATCTACTCATTTCTAATATTTCTTATTTAATTCTTTTCCAGCATGATAGTAACAATATATCTGGTAACTTTTAAGATTAAGGAAAGGAAAGCAGAGCAATGAAGGACAGAAGCTGCTCTCACGAAGGACTGCTGTATGCATGTCTTGAGACAGAGGAATCCTACCAGTTTTCCTTGCAGGCTGTATGGCAGGTGGGGCAATGTTCACAGAAGCGGCCGATGCTCCTGGGGTCGGTGCACTCACACCTGCCACACACACATGTGCCTCTTCCGCTGCACACTTGGCCCTTTGAGTTGACACACTGCTGGACTGATGCTGATGGGCACTGGCACCGGTCCCCTTCCCAGCCACTGAAGCATTGGCACCTGCCCGCTTCACACTCTCCGTGACCTGCAACAAAGACACCCCAGGACCTCCGTTATTGAGACCACTGACTCTGTGAAGAGTCCCCAGCCATGAATCCCCTTCCCATCTCCATGGAAACACACTGACAGCCCAGTAAATAGAAACAACATCATTTTTTATTGGTCTGATGTAAACAATGCCACTAGATTTAGGAGAGTCTATTTCCAAAGCTGTTCTATTGTGGATAATCTGTCCATGCCAATACATTGTGCTAACAAGTGTGGAGGGCGCCCCTGCCCTGGGGGTTGCCTCAATGCTGGAAAGTCACAGTACATTCAGCTGTAAATTAAAAACACACAAATATAAAGATGCTGCAAAGGCTGAAGTAATGTTAATTTTCTGACTTGAAATCAGAAAAATAATGGTGATTTGATTAATGGCTTCCAAAAGCTATTCTCTCAGTCTTTCATTATTGCTAAAGGCCTGCCGGTAATTTTGAAGGGCTGTGAGTTAAATCTAGGGCTTCAGAGCTGCTGGTACCATGTTTAAGATAAAGTCTCCTGGGAAGTGGAACTAAAGTTTTTATACCCTCAGAACATTATTCATTAGGTTAGCGGGGCATGTCCTAATCTATGTTGTGAGCTGTTAGTAGGTGGTAAATAGAAAAAAGAAAAGATGATGATGGGGGGGGGATTTATACAGACAAATAAGATGAGGAAACACTGGTTATATATAGTACAAGAATTTTAAAGTGTAAAAAGTGCCCATAATTTACTATGCCAATATCAATCAGAAATCTTCAAGAAGGGGTACATTTCGTGCTTCCCTGCTGTCCTTCTTTCCTTGCTTCCTTCTACCCCTCTTGCCTTTCTTTTCCTCGCTTCCTCTCTCACTTCTTTTATTGCTGAGCTCAGAGTAAATGTGCATAGAGTGTACTGTAGGATCAGCCCAATTTGCTGCGCATAAAACTAATGAGATTCAGGCATGAGATTCAGGCCAAACAAACATCTGCCAGACCTGCTCCACGGTGCATGCTGAATCCCAGCCAGGTGGCCTGAGAACATGTGTTTTTATTCCCAAAGGAGACTAGTGAAGAAAATCCAAGTCTGCCCTACAGTTCATATTTATACACGAAGAATTCAGAGAAGATTCTCAATTGCCTGGACAGTTTTGATACACACATTTCACTGCAAACAGAAACTGGGGCAAATACTTGATGTATTTGAAATTTCTTCAACAGACTGATAGCTGTAGAAAATGAGCTCAGAAAATTCTATCTTTTCCTTGTGAAATAATATTTCTCTTCTCTCTAAAATATAGTAGACAACTGCTACCCCTTTCTAAAGTCTATAATGCCTTTATAGCTGAATAAAAATTTGAAACGTAAAATATTTTATAATTGAATAAAAAGGACAATTTTCCATTACAAATTTAGGTAATACAGGTCAAATTTTTTGCTTAGAAAAGAATAGAAAATTTTTTATAGACTTGTTATTTTCCATATGCTTATGACATTTCTCAATAATTTTACAAATATTGACAAAAATACAAATATTAAAAATGCATTTTTACAAAAAGTGGATTTAGTACCTTGTCAAAGAAAAATTATCACAGAACTCAAATGACAGGTAGTTTATTAAATTCATTTAAAAACTATTTTGTTTTAATTTTCAAATGTTGAAAAGATTTTCTGAAATCTAACCTCTAGGTGGCAGTAAACTGAATTAACCAAAATAATATTGACATTTTTATTTTAATTCATTTCATTTTTTTAAATTTGGCCTGTATGTGGGCTCAAGATTATCTTTTATATACTTAGTAAGGCATTATTTTCTTTAAAAAATGCTGTCTTTTGACAACTGTGTTGCTATTATTGTTCAAAAAACACACCAGAGAGGTTTAAGTTACAACCTTGTAATATCTATAATAATGCATTAAGAATTTTCCAATAAATGAAAAGAACATTATAGCTCACTTCTTATCAACCTTACAGGAATAAAGCCCTGTGAGAAAGCTTGAGGAAATTTATGAGAATGAATCAGATTCTTCTAAGAAATTGATTAGACATTATCAGTAATTTTCTTTTTTTGCTATATTTCTTTCCAAGATGAAGGAATATATAAGAATAGCAATTAATGTCAGGTTTTTATTTTGAAGTACTTCCTGTATAGAAAATAAGTTAAAATGTAACTACTAAAATCACATGCTATAAATCTGTTGTCATGCCCTAGTTTCATAGATCATGAAACTCTGAATGACAAATTAGGATTCAGTGTTGTTAATTTATAAAGGTGTGATTTACAGGTATTTTAACACAGATGCTAGTATAATAGTGATTAGTAAAAACTGCCTGTGTATATTTATCCTTACCAGCACACAGATTTCCATGGTAATATGGACAAGAAAAGTCATCTTTTTCACAGTATTTTCCATATACTTTTCCAAACTTCATTTGATGACATACACATTTACCACAAACACAAACACCTTGACCGCTGCAAACGGGCTGATCTCTGTGTGACTTGCAGCTCTCAGAAGAAAGTTGATCTTCTTCAAAATGACATTTATTCTCATCACACTGGAAACACTTGGTATCCAGAGACATTTCATCTACATACTTTCCTCTAGGTCTGCTGTTGTCCTCACACTGACAGCTGCAATTTCTGTGTATATGAATTTTAGTGGTTTCATTGAAACCAATAGGTTTGATGATTGCGTAATTTTTTCCTCCTGTGACATCACATTTTTTCATTGTAACTGTTACATTGAAAAGAACCTAAATTTAGGAGCAAAAAGGAAATACATTTGTATGCTTGACTATTTTTATTACCAATATTATATCTGTTAGTATTTGAATCAATAATAACCCATCTGAGAGAAATTAACAATGGTTTAGACATACATATGCAATCTCTTTCAATGTGTATGCAATATCTCTTTTTAATTAAAGGTCTAATTAAAGTCTGCCAATTGCCTATATTGGACCACTAAACAGACCTAGGTGCGGGCTTATTTCAAGTATCTACTTACTCTACCTAGATGATTAATATCTTAGCAAACTTGAGGAACAACAGGCCATTTCCAGTGTTCAATCCTTAAATGTGGGGTTCTTGAATATGTGATTCTAGGGAAATATCCGATAAACCAAAGTAAAGGGCTTCCGTCTATTGGTTTAAAGCCAATAGAGAAGAAGTTAAAATGAGAAGTTTTTATTTTGTTCCTATTTTCTAGGAGCCCAAGTAGAGTTTGAGAGTTAAATTTTAGTTTAAGCAGTTGTCATTGAGGCTTTCTCTAATGTAGCTCAAGGGAAAAAGATTTAGGACTCCCATTCTTAGATCTTGAGATCTGAACAAAGGATATTAGCCCAGAACTAAGGAGCTGGGCTGGCAGAATTGATTTTCTCCACGAAACTTCAGTTTCTTTCTCCTGATAATTTTCTTATTTTTCTATATTTCTTCTTTTTTACACGGGACTGATTTAATGTATCTTTTTATTTGTTGAATTCACCTTACCATCTTTAAGGTTTCTCACATATATGCATGTATCTTTTTTCTTTCTGAGATGCAAAATGCGTATAAAGATGTAAAAGAACTAAATTTAGGTTTATATAAGCATTAGGAATTAGAGTTAGTCTCCTAATATTAAAATAAAGATAGTTGGTATTATACTTGAACTGGCATTGTCTTTAAGAATGTTTAGGATTAACAGATGTGTGAGATAATGTGGTCACTGTCCTTACTAGCAATAGTGCAAAACATGGGATTCATAGAATTAAGAGGTCATATGACTATTCCTGAGAGTTAAACTGTTTATGCTACTTGGTTGAAAGTGAAAGGAAAAAGATTAGTAAAAGAAAAAGACAAAAAATGTAAAAAGCCTGAAAACCATTCTTTCAAAATTGAGAATTTGAAGGAAAGAAGCTAGTTCTAAAAAGGTAACCATTTTTCAGAAAGTAATTTAGTGCTATCTTTTGCTAGTAAAAACTTTTCTCTGCATTTAATAGAAATCAAATGTGTATTTTGCAAACTGGTAAATGATGTCTTTTGAACAAAATCCAAAGAGTGATTACAGAGGAAACTCCAGAATTAGAAACTTGTAATAATTAATTTAAAATATACAGCCTGTAGAAACCATTATACTACCCACAGTTTCTAAAATTCCCAACAGGGATTAAATATATTCTAACCAAAGAGAAACAATGTTTTTCTTTTATTCCGTCTTAGAACTTTCTATCTTAATAACTTTTTTTTTTTTTTTCCTCTATAGCATGACATTAAATAATCAACCATCAAAGAATCTTAGAGGTGGAAGGAAGAGTTCATTTATTTAAAAATGAGACAATTGAGGCCTCCAGACCTCCTCAGGTAAATGACTCCCTGTAAATCACTTCACCCTGCAAGGACTTGCTAAGGCGCATCTGTGTGTGTCATGCTGTACTGGGCTGGTCCTTGGACAGTCCCTCTCTCCTCCGGTCCTGCCTCCCAGTGCTGCTGTAGTCTGTACCTCTGTTTTATATCTCCCGCCTTTTCAGAAGATGTCATGACTCCTTTCTCAACGTGCCTGTCACATTTCCCTACCTCCTTATAGATCATTAGGAGTGTACTTGAGCAATCACAAAGTGAAACATTTTGGAATTCTTAGCCTTGAACAACTGTTCCATTACGCCCATTCATTTCTGTGACTTATTACTTTCAATTCACATTTACTCTTAAAAATTTGTGAATTTGAAACCAAAAAAAGCATTATCATCATCATAAGTATAGACAGTACTCATTTGGGAAGCTGTGATTTCCTATTCTATAGTGGTTGTGAGGCCTAAGTTTGAAGCTACTGTTATTAAACAAATATTTAATATAAGATTTATTTATTTATTTATTTTAACTTGAGAGTTTTTAAGAACTATCAATGGCGATTACAAGTAGAAAGTCAGAGGAGAGACAATGCTCATCCCTTTGAAATATAAATAACATTATTGGGGGTGACAGGAAGTAAACCTTTCCAGAACGGTTTGATTTTTCTGCTGGAAAGTCCCCCAAACAACTGAGTGATTTTAAACGGGAAAAACGCACATCCACATACTTCATCATCGCTTGTCACGTTTCTGCACCCCTCTGTGCCTGGCTTTCTGGTCCCATCTGGACAGATGGTGGTGATGTTAAAATAGACACCTGGAACCTGGTTTTCCACCTGGACTTTCACTTCCGAAATGAGTTTCTGGAAAGACATCGTTTTTGAATTACATACTATTGTAGTTTTAAATCTAAGCAACAGAGTAAAGTCAAGCTAATTAAATCCTCACATCTAATGTGTAACTAAATAAAAAATATGTATAAAAGTATAAAATAAAAACAGGGCTTCCACCAAATGACCCAATTGTGTTTGAAATACATAAGAAATACTGAAGGATTAGATCATCTGCATTTAAATTGTTATTTTTTTAAACGTATTTCCATGACCGTGCATTTTGATCTCTTCATAGCTCTTTCTCACTCAGCCTGTTACCAAAATAGTCATTTTTAAATGCAGTTGATACTTATTTTTCTGATCAAATTTAAATAAAACATTGAGAACACATATATCATCACAAAGGGTAAATCTTGCCAGCTTAACAAATGTGGAACATGCTTCTCACATACACAGCTGCTGAAGAAATAATTTGGGTTCCCCCAAATACTTAAGACTATTACAAAAGCTAAAATGCCTTATTACTATAGAATTGAAAGGTACATTTTGGGGGAGATCATTTCTCTATCATAGGCATAATATTTACCTGAAATATATAGTCCCATAACGTTCTCCAAGAATGGCTTGGGAATTTTGCCAAGTCCCTGCTGTGTCAGACAAGTTTGCTCTAATCCCTAACACTCAAATAGGGCCTCAATAGAAAACAATTTGTCGATTTATTCACCTATTTATATATTTATTCAATAAATACCTATTTAATGTCTATCATACAGCAGGCACATGTTAATTTCTTCCATCACAATATCTAATTTCCAAAGAACCTAGCTACCTTAAATATGAACTTTAAGTATATATGTACACTTTGCCCCATGTAACTGTAGAGTTTACCACATGGAAAAATCCTTAGTCTATACCTGTAAGCAAAAGAAAGGGAAAAATGTAGTATGTTCCTAAGGAAAGAGATTGAATAGCAGGATATGAAGAAGAAAAATAATTTCCAGTGGCTTCTAATTCTTTACTTGAGTAATTTTTCTTCTTCAGTAGTATAATTCATTGATAAAGAAACATGCATGATACATCACAACTGATAATTAAGCATGGAATTCTGGCAGTATCTCTTTAGAACATGGCACTTTCCTTGCTGTAAATATTATTTGCATTAGGGGAGACTATGTCAGCTACATTTTTATTCCCTAGAGAGCTCATAGTTTGAGACCAATAATTGAATAATTTTAGCAAACTGATAGAAAGTTCCAGTGGCATACAAATGTTGATTTGCAAACAGTCTGACAGATACATGGAAATGCCTAGCACAATGGACACTGTCAGTCTGTCTGACATTTACTTCTCTTAAGACCTAAAGCTAATTAGGTCAATGTTTTTCAAGCAGAGGGTGAATATAAATCTCTAAAATTCTGCCCAGTTTTAGGATTTAGAAATTAATCTCCAGGTACAATCCTCCCATTCCCTTTTGATACCTCATAGGTACAGAGACAGAATCTATTTTTTTACTGAAATACAATTCTTTAATGAATTGTGAATTGTTTCTGTTGGACTGTGAAAATGAAATTTCAGAAGAATATTGAAAATATAGACATACATAAAATCATAGAGGAATCCCAGCTTAAGGAGATTAGTTAGCCAGAGTAAGTTTTTGTTGGCATTACGAATATTTTTCACTGTTTAAGATTAATCAGAACTATAAGGATGTAAGGCATCCACACCTACCCTAGGCAAATAAAGAACTTGAGACTAAATGCAGCTATCTTCTTAAGTCTTTGGTGCAGACTAACAGACCCACAGATAAAAATGTGTTAACTCCTCTGCCATGTTTTGAGTAATAAATGGGTTCATACTATAGAATGGAGGATGATTCCTAATAGTATATGGTTCTTTTTTAATTTTGATTATTCTGGGGAACAAACTACTGATAAAAATGAATTATACAGATGGTTGATTTTCTTTGCAAAGAAGCTCCCCTAGGCCTAATGTTCTTTTCTAACAGTGAGAAAAAGATACAATTTAAGACTTTCTTCCTTATCTTACACAACATATTTTCTAGACATAGAAAAAAATCCTCTTCAAAAACTAATCTAGCAAGATTTCTTTTCCTTTTAAAAGAAGAAAGTTTAAACAAGTTCTTCATTTTATTCCTGTGTCAACTTCCTGTCTTTCCCTTTTATGTCCAAGGTAAAGGCAGGTGCTGCCTTGGGTAAATTATAACACAAGTCTGAGGTTTTTCACAATGCTGTGGCCACAACTTACACTACTAAACAATACATGTCGGGAAGGGAGTCAGAGAATTTGGGAAACAGACTTTATAATTGACCCATAAGTTCAAGGTAGAATAAAGCATATCTTTTGACACCATGTACAAAATGAAAAACAGGTGGTATCAAATAGGAGGAAGCACCTGGGGCCTAGAATTGAGAACACCTGGCTTCTGATCCTGCTTATCCTGATGATTAGCTGGGCAATCTTTGGTTAATTTAACTTCTCTGAGTCTCATATAACCAGAGTACTAACACCTGCCTTCTAGGTCATGTGTGAGGATTAAATGAGGTCATGTATGGAAAGTGATGGATCTTAGTGGTACGAAAGTTAAAAGTCACGATTCCTGCAATGTGTAAACAGAGATTATCATATCCAGAAACGAACCAGGTGAGAAAGCAGATGTTGCCTTAAATTCCTAGCACTTACACATTCACTTTTCACAGGACTGATAAAACGTCATCAGTTCAACAAAATCATAGGTACATTAAGATGATTCTTTTAATCAGACTATTTTGATAAAAGTGGTAAAATAACTGGTTGAACAATCAAGTGATACTCCCAATAGAGGCCTCTTGCTAATCCTTCTGTCCTAGATAGTTCATTGTCCCTGGCAGATTATTGCTTTCAATAATGGTGGATTTCTTACTTTATGGCACAGGAACTTATGAAATTTTTTGGTAATATATTCTAGCTATGATTTGATAACTTTCTGACCATTGGATTTGGAAGAAAATTTAGATAGCTTCTAGCCCAATCTTAGTTTTTCTCAGAGTGAGGCATGGAAAGTGACTTTCTCAAGATACCATGGCTATTTAGTGATAGAGCCAGCTAAACTCACAGTTCCTTATTGCTAACCTAATGCTCTTTCTGCCCTTCTTCTCAACATGATATGGCACTAGCTTGTACCTTGCCATAGAAATTCTGGTTAAAAATTTCTTTTAAAAAATTTGTATAGGGTGGCGCCTGTGACTCAGTGAGTAGGGCGCCAGCCCCATATACAAAGGTGGTGGGGGGTTTGGCCCTGGCCAAACTGCAACAAAAAAATAGCTGGGTGTTGTGGTGGGCGCCTGCAGTCCCAGCTACTCAGGAGGCTGAGTCAAGAGAATCACCTAAGCCCAAGAGCTGGAGATTGCTGTGAGCTGTGATGCCGCAGTACTCTACTGAGGGTGACAAAGTGGGAGACTCTGTCTCTAAAAAAAAATTTGCATAATATATACATACCTGATAGGCTTCTACTACCAAATTATTGAGATTTGCAGCCTTTGATTCTATTTCACGAGCAATGGTACCCGGCAAAAGTGGTAGAAGGTCCTACAAAACATATTAGTAGCAATTTAAATAATAAATAATTTAAATTATGACAATAGTAGACAATGGTTACATAATCAACAAATTAAACATTTCTGTGTTTAAAGTATAAGCAACCTAATAGGGCAGGTTCATGTGCCTGAAATGGCAGCATGTGCACATGTGTTCATGTGTGCGTTCATGACGTGAATTCATGCATCTTGAATTCACTGTACATGATGACTTAAAAAAACAATCAAAATTTAGATCTCTGGAAGTATCTTCTATGGAACACAGCCCCCAGAAATTTAGAACCTGAACAGGTTTCCAAAATAAGCTTGGGAAGTCTTGCATATGGTTTCTTCCACTTAGACACTCAAAAGGCACATTTGCAAATTAAAAGGTTCAGAGTAGGCCTGTAATTTGCAAAGGATTTAACTTTACTTAATGCAACATTTCCCAGTACTTCTTCAGTTACCAAACTTTTTTCTCATGTAACATTTATAAATATTCTACAGAACTGCCGTTCCATAGAATGAACTTGAAAGCATGCTGGGCCAGCCTGAGGGGGAAAAAATCATAGTTAACAAGTAGAAGATGTTCATGATGAATGGCGCTTAATAATTACGGAGAAGACTACATATTCCTGGGGAGAAAATGAGAAGGAGCAAAGGCTTAAAGTTCTAACCAACTTGTAGATGATGCAATTAACAGAGAAGAAGCCAGTCTGACTAGAATGAAGAGTGAATATTTATAAGGAATCAGATTAGGAAAAGTCTTGAGATCCATTGTTCACAAATTTTCCTATTCACAATTATAATTAAGTTCCTGTTGTACACCAGCCACTATTAGACAACTTGGTACCTCAAGCCTTAGGGAAAATGTATCACTTAAGGGTTTTTAAAATTCATATATCAAAACTTTTATTGAGTACCTACTGTATACCGATTTAGAGATGCTAAATCAGTAGGCCACATAGTTCCATCTTTGAGTATCACATACTATATAAATGACAATTTCACAAAACATTGTACAAGTGAATCAATAGAGATAGGCACAGACCCAAATGAGAGGGATACTTTGCAAGGAAGGTCATCAAGGGCTGTTATCCTGGAGGAGGTGACTTATGAACTCCGGCTCAAAGGATGTGTAAGAGTTAATTAAGCAATGAGAGAGAAGGGCTCCCAGGCCTGGGGGTAGGAAGTCAGAGCAAAGACACAGAGGAAAGAAACAGCCTGGTGAGCATGTGCACAGGAGGATTAGAAGCATGCTGGAGGAACAGATGCCAGGCAGGAAGCAGTGTGGAGTGAGACCAGAGAGGCAAGCGGAGACCAGATGTCCTCAGGTGCTGCTTAGAGACTCAGTCCTCTAAGTTAGAGGGTGTCACTGGAACGCTTTGCTCAAGGGAGTTCTGTGGTCACACTTGTGACTTCAATGGATCACCCTGGCAGCCAGGTGGAGAATGAATGAATTTGGGAGATCACTTATGAGGCTGCCACATCCATCTGACAGAAGGTGACTAATAACAAAGATTCCTGGGCAGTCAAAACAATGAATACTAGAGCACCCAGGGGTCTCACGCTGGACGGAGCTCACCAGGTTTCAGAGCCTGTTGGTTCTTACTTTGTGCATAATTCAATTACTAAAAACCTGGTCTAAGGGTTTCTCAGTCAGTGGCAAATTTTAAAAGAAATAGGGAGAATCTTCTAGAACCAAGAACACTCTCAAGAAATGATAAACAGTAGACAAAAAGGGAAGCAGATACTATAAAAAGAAGCACAGTATTTAAAAGTCAGCCATGAAGCTCAGAGATTCGGAGCACAGAATTTTGGCTGTTAGAAAACTTTGGATAAGTATTCAACCTCCCACAATGTGGCTCCTTATCTCTAAAATGGGTGCGTATTAGTAAGACTGCCCTCATTATGATGAGAGGATTAGTTCATTCAGTGCCTGATAAGAGTTGAGTATCCAAAAAGTAGACACTGTTACTGTTGTTAATAAAGTGGTTTTGGCCATTTAATTTAGGTGACAGCCCTATTTCTGTTGAAAAGAGAGTTTCTGGGCACAGAGAGCCTACAAGATTGTACAAAGAAAGTTGAGGAGGGTGTCAGAGGTGCAGTTCCATGCTGGTGGATTCCTGACAGTCCAGAATGACACAGTGGCCCAAGGCCTGCTCTGCTAGTGGGTCTCATCTGTCCCAAAGGACTCCAGACTTCACCAAGATTGTAGGTCCTACACATGAAGGCTGACTGCTTTGGCACCTCTGTGGCTCCTTTTGGTCCTTTTATTGGATGACCTCGACCAAAGCTTGATGTGTCGGTGCTATTGAAGATTAAGCTGATATCTTCAACTTTTTATGTTTTGTTTTGTTTTTCTGAGAAAGGGTGTCACTGTGTTGCTCATACTAGAGTTCAGTGCCATAATCATAGCTCACTGCAGCCTTGGACTTCTGAGCCAAAGTGATCCTTCCCCCTCAGCCTCCAGTGTACCTACGACCACACGGTGTGTGCATCACCATGCCTGGCTACTTTTTAACATGTTTTATGGAGATGGGGGTCTCACTACGATGTCCAGGCCGGTCTCAAATTCCTGGTCTCAAGCTTTCTTCCTGCGTTGGCCTCTAACTTTAACCTACTATAAGGATGTGCCTATATACCAGAATATAAGCAGGACTCTGGACATGAAAGGTATAGAGTTGGAACATGATTTGCTTTTCACCCGATAAAAGTCTCCATTATTCTCAACTTTTGCACTACCGTAAATATTAGGCTGTCTCACATGTATTGAATACAAATTCTCAAACAGCATTTAGTGTCCACACTTGGTTCTAGGTGTTACAAACCTAAATATAATTTACATATAACTTTTAAATTAAGATAGTATAAAGTATACTTTAGCTAGTAAGATGGTATAAAGTATAATTCCAGAATCCTAATCTTCATCTCTAAAAAGTATCCTTATTTCAACTATCAATGCAATATTTTATTTTTATATTTTGAGTATTAACGTACCTTATACCAATGAAATTGTTTCCCTTGAACTGCAAAAATGACATTAATATTGTTGTCTATTAATTTTTCTGAAAGTTGGCCTAGTGAGGGATGTTCCTGTAATGGAAAATGAAATAAACAAAGGAGTGAAATTTAGTAGCTCAGGCCCACACATATACAAACATCTATTATGAAGTAAGTTGTATGATTTACATGAAAATTGTATGACTTACATAAAAATTCCTTGGAAGGAATTGTAGATTTAACAAGAGACATTTTAAATCTTCGCAAAAATAACATCAGTGTCAATGTATTAAGGATATTTTATGAAACAATGACCATAAAAAGTTGTAACTTAGAAAAATGAAGAGGGCTGAATTGAACATAGTATGAACAGTGATCAACATCTCTTTAAATTAATGTTGGACTCAAAGTGATGTAATTGAAATATAATTAAAAATTCACAAATAGAGACACATTAATGACGATCACATTCTGAGACAAAATTTAGTCACAACTGTTAAAATGCAAATGTATGCGTTTGTACACATATACCTATAAACACACACGTATATACATATGCAACCACATATATATTTGATATATAACATGATATAGAATAAACTCTCTTTAGAAACAGAAAACTCTCTACTCAAATCTCAAGTGTGTCACTTTATGACAAAAATTCTTAGTTACATCCCCTGTAACATTTGAATGATATCAACCTTCCAGGATGGCTGGCAAGATAAAAAGATAGTAGAGAAATAGTATGTGAGCTATTTAATGTAGCTTCTCGCATACAGGAGGTACTAAAAACTATAGCAATTATCATTTGTATTTCCAACTGCTTATGCAAAGAATGGGTCTTTCACTTATTGTTATACTTAATCTTAAACCTGTTTTACTTTGACCAGTAAAACTTATGCAGAGCCAATTGTGATATCCTTTGTGGTGGTAAGAAAACTAGTTATGAATAGAAAAACAGAAACACAAGTTAGTTTAGAAAATATGGGAAATATGACAATTACAGAAATTGCTATTTAAAGTTACATGGTTAGATATAATATTGGTAAATTTTCTTTCTATATATGATCTTCTAGAAATTAAAGTGATTGTCTCAAACAAGTTCATAAGCAGACACCTATCAGAGAGATGATGTCAAACTCCATTTGCAGTGGTCTCTGCCTGTTGGTTGGTACCTAATTGCCTGAGCCAGAGACTGTGTGACTGAGCCTCATTAGTATCACGGTTCAAATTCAAATTACTCCATCGTTATTGCTTTCCACTGCAGCCTCCAATGCTAATTGTGTTTTCTTTAAATGAAAAATTAGTTAAACCATCTCGATTAATATTTGTGTTTTGACAACTATATGAACTTAGTAAAAGAACTAAACTAACTAGTTTCACTTATAGTATAAGTTCTGTGACTCATGTATTTAATTCATATATCTATATCTATATCTATATCTATATCTATATCTATATATCTTCTCATATATATATGAGAAGGCTATACCTTATGTTTAAAAATATTGCCACTAACATGAGAAGCCATGAGAAATATTCTTTTCTTTCTATATTGGCTATAATTTCTGTGATAAAAAAAAAACAAATTTTCATGAATTGCATTTAAATATGATATGAAACCAATTTATGAGTTTTAGAAATATTACCACATGGGTTTGGTAAGAAAACATTTTACCCAGAGCTATTCTTAAGCATGCAAGTTTAAAGTAATAAAAAAAAATTCCAAAATATAAATTCTAGCAGCTAAATTCTTATTTCTTATTTCTAATAAAAATACACAATCATAAAATAGGTTTAGGACAGTTTGCACAATGCTAGTGAATTAACAAAAATAAATAAAGGTAAGATTAGCTGTACTGGGGACTTTTTTTTAACAGCAACAATTACTTTTCAAACATTTTTGCATGTACAAACAAAAATATCATAGCTTGCCAAGCACCAACCCTTTTTAATTTTTACAACTATTCATATTTTAAAGACAATTTAATCCATAGGTGTTTTTCTTTAATTTTCTCGCTATATATACATGTGTTTATTTGGTTTCCACTTTTTGCTTTCACAAAATTAAAGAGGCTTAAAATTTAATAACAATAACAATGTTTAAGATAAGGACTAGAAACAAAAAACTCATAAAGAAGGAACGAAGATAAATACATTTGGAAAAGAAATCAGATGATTGCTGCAATGAAATATTGAGCAATAATAATAATAATGCAAAAAAGTAACATTCACATTGTCAGATATTTCTATCATAGAATGCTTTGACTCTGAGTTTCAGTATGGAGTCGTCAGTTAACTTTTTATTTTTGTGTTCCAAAGTCTCAAAAAATAGAGAATATTTATTTTTATAAATAAAAATAGAAGATAATTTCAAAAAACAGATCATGCCAAATCTTACAGACAGTAGAAAAAGAAGAAATACTTCAAAATCATTCTACTTCATCTGGATATACCTAATATTAAAATTGGAATAATATATTATTATAAAGGGAAATTATAAAGATATTTCACTTACAAATGAGGGCAATATCCTAAACAAAATATTAATAAGTTGAATTAAAAATTATTGTTCAAATAATGTACTTTGGTCAAAAGTAAATCCAATTTATGTGAGAATTAGTCACTATTTTCTTTTCTTTTCTTTGTTTTTTCCTTTCCCTCTCTCCCTCCTTCTCTCTCTCTCTGTCTGCTCTCCTCTTACCCCACCACCACCGTGTCATTAATTGTCCTCATGTCAAAGTTGAATACTTTGCTTCATGCATCTCCATTCCTGTGATGCTTCACTAAGAAAAATGTGTTCCACCTCCATCCAGGTTAATACAAATGCTGCAAAATCTCCATTTTTTAAATGGCTGAATAGTATTCCATGGCATACATATACCACAGCTTGCCAATCCATTCCTGGGTTGGGGGGCATTTAGGCTGTTTTCACATTTTAGTGATTATAAATTGAACTGCAATAAGCAGTCTAGTGCAAGTGTCTTTATAATAGAAGTTTTTTTTTTGTTGTTTTTTTTTTTTCCTTCTGGGTAGATGCCCAGTGATGGGATTGTAGGATCAACCAGGAAGTCTAGGTTGAGTTCTTTAAGGTTTCTCCATACGTCCTTCCAAAATGGTTGTTTTAGTTTGCAGTCCCACCAGCGGTGTAAAAGTGTTTCTTTCTCTCTACATCCGCACCAGCATTGGCAGTTTTGAGATTTTGTGATATGGACTATTCCTGCTGGGGTTAGATGATATCTCACGGTGGTTTTGATTTGCATTTCTCTAATAGTTAGGGATGATGAGCATTTTTTCATATGTTTGCTAGCCATTCGTCTGTCTTCTTTAGAGAAGGTTCTGTTCATGTCTCTTCCCCATTAATGTACAAGATTTGTTGGCTTTTTTCATGTGGATTAATTTAAGTTCTCTATAGTTCCTAGTTATTAAGCTTCTGTCTGATCAAAATATGCAAAAATCCTTTCCCGTAGTGTAGGCTGTCGATTTGCTTTGGTTGTTGTCTCCTTAGCTGTACAGAAGCTTTTCAGTTTAATGAAGTCCCATGTGTTTATTTTTGTTGTTGTTGCAATTGCCATAGCAAACTGTTTCATAAAGTCTTTCCCCAGGCCAATATCTTTCAGTGATTTTCCTATGCTTTCTTTGAGGATTTTTATCGTTCCATGCCTTAAATTTAGGTTCTTTATCCATCTTGAATCAATTTTTTTGGTTGGAGAAAGGTGCGGGTTCAGTTTCAGTCTTTTACATGTGGATATCCAGTTCTCCCAGCACCATTTATAGATAGGGAGTCTTTCCCCCAAGGTACATTCTTGTTTGGTTTATCAAAGATTAGGTGGTTGTAAATTGTTGGTTTCATTTCCTGGTTTTCTATTCAATTCCAAATATCTATGCTCTATTTCTGTGCCAGTACCATACTGTCTTGACCATTATGGCCTTGTAGTACAGCCTAAAATCTGGTATGGTGATGCCCCCGGCTTTGTTTTTATTACTGAGAACTGCCTTAGCTATACAGGGTTTTTAATCCATAGGTTTTTAACCAGCTTATACTTAATTCACTTAATATCAATATTTAAAGAACAGCCTGAAATGTAAACAGTTTTTAGAGCCTTTCTAATCTCTTT